>JASDQU011442110.1:7076-21532 GCA_032191745.1 Picea mariana | reverse complement strand
GTTGATGAATCTTGTATGCACTTAATAACTCAATAAATTAGTAGCAGTTAGTGATTCCAAGAAAGAATTTGGCTTGGGATCATTACAGTAGCCCTCTGATCTTCTTCAGTTTCATTCATTTTCATCAAGAACAACCACGCCTACACAATCTGTCTCATTTTCTTTGATACACACACACGGCGGTTCAACTTCCCATCTCCTTAGGCAAAAGGAAGATAATTGTCTTAGCAATTGAAACGCAAACTAATCGGCAATCATGAGTCCATTTCGCTAACAGATTCCAAACTAAGGAGTTAACTATGAGAGAAAACAGTAACCCTCTGATCAACACTTGATCTGACGGTTCAGATCATTCCGCGATTTCGCATATCGCGATTTCGACACTCCTGATGTTCAATGTTCTTGTCACTTGCAAATCCCGATCTACGAAATTCCTATACAGAACTTTTCTACACTAGCTCCTTCCCGAATATGACTATGGTCATAACCAAGCGCCTATGCAAAAAACGCTTTCGCGATTTCTCGTTTTGTGATTTTCGACACTATGCTCCGTTGACCCCAAGTCAGCGAAATTTTGATCACTTGCCACATGTCTTGTGATTCCATGGTCCAGATCTGATCTTGATTCAATGACTACGATTGAATCGTGATTTCACGATTTCGACATTATTGTTGCATTGGGTTCTTTGCCTCTCTATGTCGCGATTCGCGAAACTCCGATATGGAGTTTGATCAATGGTCTAGATCTAATCTCTATTCAATGACTGCGATTAAATCGTGATTTCACATATCGCGATATCAGAATTCCTGATATTAATAAACTTTGACATCTCCAACTCTCAATCCCCGAAACTCCGACATGGAGTTAGATCAACGGTCCAGATCTGAGCTTCATTCAACGGCTGCGATTGAATCGCAATTTAGCATATTGTGAAATCGACATTCTTTTTGCATTATTTCTTTGACATCTCCAACACGCGATCCTCGAAACTCAGACATGGAGTTAGATCAATGGTCCAGATCTGAGCTTGATTCAACAGCTGCGATTGAATCGCAATTTCGCATATCGCGAAATCGACATTCTTGTTGCATTGTTTCTTTGACATCTCCAACACGCAATCCTCGAAACCCCAACATGGACTGGAATCAACGGTCCAGATTCAACCTTGATTTGATGGATCAGATTAAGTCGCGATTTCGCATATCGCGATTATGCCCTCTTGTCCTTGTACCTTAAAGGACGTGTGGGTTCTTCTTGATCCAACGATGGTCGGATCCTGCACTTGGATCTAACGTCTGAGATCTGTCCTCCTCTTCAATGATCTCTTCTTGTCTACATTCAGATCTGACGACCCTCGTTCTTTCGGAAATTTTGAATGGATCCAACGATCATAAATGCTTCTCAGGCTTTATGGACCTTCGATCATTCAATCAACCTGAACTTATCTTCTGTTTGCATGGTTGCGTTTCCTTTGATCATTTGATCTTCCTAAATATCACTGCATTGCTGATCATCGCTGTTGTACTCAAGCCATCATCACTGTTGTACTTGCCATCAATGACAAGCATACGTTGCCTGTAAAACATACCAAATATCCTCTGCACTATCTCTTCTGATCTTATCGAGGTTGTTTTGCAGCTTCTTCCCAAAATACTTCTGGTGCCCGTCTATTACATTCTTCCTGTCCTCATGCCATCTTCATGGTTGTACTTGCCATCAATGACAAACATATGCTACCTATTAAACATTTCCAACAAATGGAACGTAAGTACCATGATTGATGTATAAAATATTTATACAACCTGTAACCTGTAGACAACAAAGAACACAAGCGATCAGTGTAGAATTAGTATAATTTATCTCTTAAAAATTTATTATTGGAAAAGTCATTTTACCTCTGTGCATTGAGGTTTTTGTTGACCCATAAATTCTATAGTACTAGAGCCTTTACCTGTAGAGGAAACATTTAACCGGAAATATTTCTTCAAAGACAATAATTACATCTAAGATAAGAACTAAAGTTCATGCCAAACTGGGAGAGTAAAAATCAAAAACAAAATTTGGTTACCTATAGTGAATCGAGAGTAGGTCAACCTAGTATGCGAATCCTAGATTATCTCCTTTAACCTGATGGGTTCCCTCTCATTAGAAGGCCTGATCATTAATTTTCATAGCCAAAGTATTTGGAGTGAATTTAATAATATAATCTATGAACGAAAATAACACACTAAATAATTGCGTGAATTTAAATTACGCAGAACCAACTACCAGAGTCAAACCATGTGAAACTAATACCCCTCGAAGTCCAAAGACAACAGTAACAAAAACAAAGAGTTTCTGAGATTAAATTTTATCAAAAAAGAACCCGTATTACATGGCCCCTTTATAGAATAATTTGTGTAGTTAAACGACATTATTACATGAGTACAAAATGTTTACTCAACCCAAATTTCCATAAAGGCTCTCTCGTTCGACACTAGAGAAATCACAAGAAAAATTCACCAAGTTTAATTTTAGTAAGAAGTTGATCTAAGGTTCATACTGTCAAGTAGAGGTTCAGCATAGCAGGTAAGGGAGTAACTCCCTTCACCTCATAGCATTAAATATCACTTTGGAAGCTACGCCTTGTCATATGAACCAAGGCCAATGAACAAGAATTTCTTTTACTATATCAATAAAATAGTAAACACATATATAAATATAATAATTACTTGACTTGCATAGACTCTATCATATGATGATGGTTTTAGTGCTTTAATTTTGACTAGAATTTGATCAACCTTATAATAACTTGTGTAAACCCTTGGAAAATAGGGTTGGCATAAAGAAAAAATATATATATATATATATATATATAAACAATTTAGTACCGACCTATAGTTAACCACTATTGGATAAATGTCTAAATGTTTGAGTTAAGGTAAGTCTTTGGAACTATAATTTTAAGGAGTAATTATCCAAATTTTTTATGAATTTCCATGTAAGTTTGAATTTCTTCAATAGTCATTATGTCAAAATTTGAAGGATAATTCAGAACGAGATAGCTAAATTTCTCTGATATAAATGTTGTAAAAAAATGCCACGTGGATCTCCGTAGAATAGTGTTGGAAAGTTCATTTCCTCAACGAATTTGTCCTTGAATATTCGAAGTGGATGTTGTCCCTCGCCAGCTGCGACTTCGACAATTTTGTCTTGCAAGTCACAAATGCACTGTGAATCAGTGAATCCATGGACCAATGTTTCAACAGGTGTTTCAGTCTCTGATTCATCACTTGTATTAGAATCACTAGGATTTTCGAGAGTCTCTGCAGAGTTTCCATGTTCTTCTGCGAGAACATTGTTCCAGTTGGCATTTATAAAAATGTTCTCTGCTTTGTACAGGGCCCTGGAACATAATTCCTTTAATTCTTTCATAACATCATGGACACACACTTTGCCTATCTGATACACATTTTTGTATTGCAAGTGTCTTTTCAGAGCCACAACAATTGTAATTGTATTGTTAATGAGCTATGGAAACGTTTTTTGCACAACATCTAGTTGAACAAGCACATTAATAATTGATCATGTTAAGCCCATCCGGGGTCTCTAATAGCCCCAAGGTCCTATTTGAGAAAATGAAATTCGCAGAGAGACAAGTCTCTCCTCAAGTTCTGTAAGTGCACTTACATCTGCTAGTGGTGTATTACATCTTATTCGGTCAGGGGTTGCAAACTGTGGTAGTTTTCCATTTTCAAGCGATCGTTTGCATGGAAGACAAACTTTCTCACTAGAAAATGGTTTATCGTGCGCTATCAGCCGAAGGCATTCTACTTGCAAATCAGGCGTGAAAGATTTACTGTTTTTTGAAAAATTCAATTGTTCACAAATTCCATATGCAATGGAAGGAGTGTCTTTCATTTGTTTCATGTAGGTATGTCTTGCATTTTTTTTTCACAGGTAAGTATGGGTAGAAACTATTTCTTGTTTTTCATGTACTCCATGAACTACCATAGTTTCATGACCATTTTGGGATATGCAAGTGCACATGTTTATGTTCTATTCTGCATGAACAAATTTCTTTATATTGTCATATGTGAGTTTCTCTCTAAAAGAAAGTGTAGCAATGTATTTTTTTCTCTCGCGCATGACATTTTTCAAGTTGTGGTAACTTACTCTATGTTTCTTGCCCAAGGACGGGATAACCTGGTGGAAATTGGGATGAATTTCACTCTCACCCAGTTTTCAAAAACTATTTTACATTTTTTGTTCAAAGCCTCTATTTGCTTATCAGAAGTCAGACGAATCTAACGAATAATTTTTTTCAAATTGTGATAACTTACTCTACGTTTGTTGTTTAAGCCCTCTATGGCCTCATTACAACTGAAATGAATTCTATGCATGTTTTTTTTGTTCAATCCCTGCCTGCCCATATCGCAACCGGGAGGACTCATTTTGACTAAAAGGAATTCCACACGTATGTAGATTCGATGTCGTTTGGGTGGCATGCACACTCAACCCTGAACTACCAATATCTCCAAGCAAAGGTTCATAATGGATATGTGTTGTATATGTTTTCAACGACAAGATGTGAATTATTCGATCGTAATTTGAATCGGTAACCCAGGAATGGACAATGCCAACTGGCGAGGCCGACCAAACCTAGATCTTCATCCTGAATACCATAAACAGTCATTGCAAATAGAATTTGCAACCCTCCATATTCCCTTCTTCATATGGAAGTTCCATGTTCACAAGGTATTCCTGCCAACTGCCAGCATATTTTCCACGAGATATGGGCAAAGGTGTTGATGCAAGCACCTAAAATCCTGTTCGTTGCTGCCTATATTCCCATTGCAAAAAGATTGTACCGTGTAAAGATGCAGCAACTGAACATCGAATTTGGATGCTACCAAACAACAAATTGCATTAAACAGACTATCTCCACAGCTAGACACAACATTTGTTGTCAGTTTTAAACCATGGCAATCTATGCCATCTGCAATATGTTCCCATTGTGAATGAAGGGCCTTGCAAATAACAAGCAAGTAGATACGAGGACCTTCTATATTGCATATGGACATTTTTCTATACAGCAATGGTTCATAATGGCCACTAAGGGCATCGACATCATGGAACAAGATGCAATATGGATTGTCAGATGCAGTTTTTTTGAATAGTAGATATCTTGTTTTTCTTGTCAATGACCATATGCCAACTGATATATTCAACCAGTTAGATAGCCAACGAATACAAAATGTATCTCCCCAAAGCCTCCTCTGATGTGCAGGAAGAACTGGAGATGCAGACAACCACATCTTTGAAAAATACGTAGCCAGATCATGTATTCCATGCAAATGCCAAAGAAAATCAGATTCCAGTTCATATTCATAGGACCGCAAAACCTAAGCATCACCATTTTTAAAACAGAGAAAGAAATAATCTATCAATCCATCACGTATCTCGGTCGACAAATACCGGAAATGCAATAGAACCTGGAATGTATTGAAAAGGAAATCCCCAACAATATATGAGAATGCATCCATTCTAAAAAGACCATTCCTATGCAAAACCACGTCAATGTTGTCATGTACAATGGACTGTGTATTTTTTTCATATGACTCGACATCTATTACCTCTTTTATCTTTTCAACTATCATTTTGAAATTGTTTGCTAGATACTTTTAGTTTCTATCAAAACAGAGAAAAGCACAGGCAAAAAATAAAAACTAGCAAAATAAAAAAGAAAAGAAAAATAGCACACCAATCCCCGTATGTATCTTTAAACCTTCTTCTTCTCAACTTGAATCTCCCTAGTTCCCATAGCAGATGAGAAGAAAACAAACCAACACTGGAAACTAAACCAAATAGAAGAAAGACCGCAAAAAAATAAAACCATAACTTAACTCAGCAGAAAGAAAACAAGCAAACACATTTTTTCAGCCCATAGAGTAGAAGCATACACTTCCTTTACACCCCGCCCGATGGTTCCATCTTCTGATAGCTCCCAACCACTTTCCGTAAAGGCCTCTGCATTGCAATTTTTGGAAAAACTATGGACGCGACATCCTCCATATGAAGACGCATTTTTTCTAGGAACAGAAACCAAGAGCACAGACAAAAATGGTCTGGAACAGAATATTGAAAATCACCAAGAATAGGGAAAATTACCCATCAACAAAGGATGAGAAGACTTCAACACCCAAAAAAATGCAAACCGCAACAATAGTTCCAACAGATTGCAAAGTTGAAGAACAAGAAACCAACGAACAACCACGAAGAGCTCGAACTACAAGTGCAGGACCTCAACCTTGCAAAGTTGAATCAAACAAGAGCCAGAATCATTGAACAAAACAACGAACAAGGATGGAGCACAAGAGTAGGGATGCCGACCATGAACAAAACTGTATTGCAAGGCACCTGTACGATAAACATTTAAGATTGGCAGATCTCTTAGGTAAACAATTAATATAGTAAGGACCATCGAAGGGCGTAGGCCTGTGAAAGCATTTAAGAAAAGATGCAACGTGGCAAGACTGTTCTCTCGAAGCATGCAACAATAAAGCATAAATCAGACATAGCAATATCATGGAGAATGTATTCAACCCAGCAGAAAATGCTAAGGGGAAACATTCGAACTAATGTTATCATTAATCCACATTCCACAAATGCATAACAAAATTTATGATTCAAAAAGACCATATACTACAAAATACTTTGGAAATGCAAACATATTTTACATTGGGAATAGCGAAGGAGGCAATAAGACCTCCAATCTGTTGTCCAATCAGATCTTGACAAACATGATACTTTTTATGATATAAAAATCGATATTTTCACTTCCCTTGTTCCAACAATAGACAATAGCGAAATATTTCTGGTCAACGCACAAACTAATGCCAGTTAAACGATTTATCGATCACTAGAGTCCCTCTATGCCTACGGCAGGGAGTAATAATAGAAATAATCATGGGTTCAAGAAGTAAAATTTTTAAGGTCATGGCCAAGCCAGCACACTAAATTGGTGTATGAGACCCCCTTGTTTGTGGGACAAGGACCCCCCTCTGCCCAATGATTTGACTGGTAAATTCTACGAAGGTATACATACCCTGCCCCCCTCTGGATTTGAACCTATAACCATTTAAGAGGAAACACATGTTCTTAACCATTAGGCCCACTCAAACTATATATACATATAATGATGTATATTAAATGGTAAAGAAGAGAAGCCATTTTTCTATTTCCCATACACTGATGTGTATTATATAGAAGACATATGCCTATTTCCTCAAGGAATAATCCCCTCCTAGCAATCGACTAATTGATAAATGTCCATCGACCTTACAAGAGTAGATCGTAAGAATGGAACACAAGTACCTTGATTGATGTATAAAATATTTATGCAACCTCTAACCTGTACACAACAAAGAACACAAGCCATCAGTGTAGAATTAGTATAATTTTTCTCTTAAAAAATTATTATTGGAAAAGTTATTTTACCTCTTTGCATTGAGGTTTTTGTTGACCCATAAAGTCTAGTACTAGAGCCTTTACCTGTAGAGGAAACATTTAACTGGCAATATTTCTTCAGAGACAATAATTACATCTAAGGTAAGAACTAAAGTTCATGCCAAACTGGGAGAGTAAAAATCAAAAACAAAATTTGGTTACCTATAGTGAATCGAGAGTTGGAACTAAATCTAGAGTAGGTCAACCTGGTATGCAAACGCCAGATTATCTCCTTTAACCTTATGGATTCCCTCTCATTAGAAGGACTGATCATTAATTTTCGTATCCAAAGTATTTGGATTGAATATAATAATATAATCTATGAAAGAAAATAACACACTAAATAATTGCGTGAATTTAAATTACGCAGAACCAACTACCAGAGTCAAACCATGTGAAACTAATACCCCTCGAAGTCCAAAGACAACCGTAACAAAAACAAAGAGTTTATGAGATTAAATTTTATCAAAAAAGAACCCGTATTACATGGCCCCTTCATAGAATAATTTGTGTAGTTAAACGACATTATTAAATGAGTACAAAATGTTTACTCAACCCAAATTTCCATAAACGCTCTGTCGTTCGACATAGAGAAATCACAAGAAAAATTCACGGAGTTTAATTTTAGTAATAAGTTGTTGTAAGGTTCATACTGTTAAGGAGAGGTTCAGCATAGCAGGTAAGGGATTAACTCCCTTCAGCTCATAGCATTAAATATCACTTTGGAAGCTACGCCTTGTCATATGAACCAAGGCCAATGAACAAGAATTTCTTTTACTATATCAATAAAATAGTAAACCCATATATAAATATAATAATTAATTGACTGGCTTAGACTCTATCATATGATGATAGTTTTAGTTCTTTAATTTTAATTAGAATTTGATCAACCTTATAATAGCTTGTGTAAACTCTTGGAAAATAGGGTTGGCACAAAGAAAATTAATATATATATATATATATATATATATATAAATACAAACAATGTAGTACCTATCTATAGTTAACCACTATTGGATAAATGTCTGAGTTAAGGTAAGTCTTTGGAACTATAATTTTAAGGAGTAATTACCCAAATTATTTATGAAGTTTCATGGACATTTGAATTTCTTGAATAGTCATTATGACAAAATTTGAAGGATAATTTAGAACGAAATAGTTAAAGTTGTCTAATATATATGTTGTAAAAACCTTAAAATATAGTTTCGTTGTACATGTTGAATAAAGTTAAATAGTGAAAATTTATTACGTCGAAAGGCGTATACCTATTGACAATGGGCACAATTAATCACCTTTTAATCATAAATTTCAATCTTAGGGTTGGCAATTGAAGATGCTGGCATATTCTTCGTCGTCCTCTCTAATCAATGGATGAGATTTTGATAAATTAAGTTCCGCTCATTTATAAAGACGTACGTTTATGTAATTACTTTTTCACATTTACTAAATAAGATTAAAAAATTACTTGATCGCCACCAGATTGCCACGTTCAATGATTAAAAAATAACAACAAAAATTATTGTTCATGGGCGGACGCGTATGACCGCTTGTGGCCGCGTGGATTATGAACTGTGAGTACCTACCTTGTCGTTTCTTCTGTGTGTTTTACAGTGTGCCGTCATTTTTTACCAGGGCGGGCGCGTGGATGTGAAGTGCTTTGTGTGGGCGTATTAAACAGAGTGAAACTAAGGTCCTGATCATGGTGAGCGTTATTAGTGATGATCGGCAAACGTTAGAATATATTACGACTTGGATTAGTATGAAACAGAGCTAGACTAAGCTCGTGATCATAGTGGACGTTACCGGTGATGATCAACAAACGTTCGAATATATCACGAGGACTGAATATCTGTGTCGATGGAAGCCGCCGGAAATTCAGATATTAACTTCCTGTGCGTTACAATGAATGATGAAAGAGAAATGAATGATCGTGGGTGTCTGCATCTATATGTTCAGGTAGATTCGACCATACTTCACCATTTTCACTGTGATGGTCATGATGGGCAAAATGATCACATCATAAGAAGAAAATGCGTTGCAGGTGCGTAGGTTATTAGGGTTACCTCCCAGGTGCGTATGTTATTAGGGTTATGTTATATTTAATTTTACATTAATTAAATTAAATTTTAATATAATTAAATTAAATTTTAATATAATTAAATATAATTTTAATATAATTAAATTTTATTTAAAATATAACTTTAAATTTTAATATAAATTTAAACGCCTTTCGACGTTCACCAGCAGCTATTTTGCTGCTGTGCTAGTATTTATTACATTGGAAATCTAGGTTTGTTACAATTATCTCTATAAGAAATAAACTTTTTTTTTGGTGAAATATGGGCATGTGACATATGGTATCAGAGTTGTGAGTTATAACACTTAGGCCTTAATGGCATCGCCATAAATATATAAAGTATCTGATTAAAAAGAAAACTAAGGAGTAAATTGTTCCTTGTCACAGACAAATTGTTTCATTTTTTTTTATCATGTCTATTGGATAATTGAGAGGGGGGGCGAATCAGTTGTTATTGTGCTTAAATAATTATGCACATTTTAAACTCATTACCAAACACTCAACGATGATCACAATAATTCAGGAAAGTAAGCAATGGAGTATTCAACATCAATCACACACATGAAATACACAGAGGCAGATATTCCTGAGGAAACCCATAAAGGGAGAAAACCTCTTCTTCTTGATATGATAAGTAGTCTTTATTTTCTATACATTATCATTCTTATGAGCTCCAACTCCACCACCTCTCCTTTAAAAGATGCAACTTGTTGAGAGCACCAACTCTCTGGTTTCTCTAGCACCCACTAAAAGGAAGCACGAACTCCTTGAGTGTTCAAGCACCAACTAGATGGAATCGTCAACTTACAGTCACACATGCATCAACTTGTATAGAAAAGAACAATAGTTCTCTTTTGCACCACCCTACCACCCTGGTTTTTCTGGCTACAACCAGATGGAAGCTACAACTCCCTGTGTTCAAGCACCCACTTGAAACTCTGAGGACAACAATCCTACCTAGCACCTCCCTATCACTCTAATTATAAAAACTTCACTTACTGAAATTTATTATAGTGATACGATGTTTATCAATGACTTACCAGTCTCATTACTATTCTGCTACACTGCTCTGCTCTGCCTGTATCAGTGTCCTCCTCCTCCTCCCTCACTAGCGCTTTCTGTTCTTCAACATTTTATACTCTGTGTGCCATGTCAATTCTATGTGTTATGTCTCTTCTGTGCATTTTAGCTCCTGTACACAACATGCTTCTACCCACATGAACATGCTTCTACCCACATGAATAACTCTCAATTGGTGAATTGGAACAAAAAAGAAAGGGTGAATTGGAACTAATTTCCTTCCAATCTGAACTATCAAAGCTATGAACCAATTACAAATATTATTTTTCATATGTTTTAGAGGATATTGGTTCAAAAATAGAGTTGGTTTCTCTATGGTCGATTTCTGAGTCCCTAGGTCATCGGTCAATGGTTGCAACTTGAATTATTCCTTTGAAAGAACTGAATATATCTCCCAAATCTCACATTTGTTTGAGAAATTTGTTACTAAGTTCTGATTACACCCAAACTTGTCTCCACTGTTGGTAATGTTCTGGATATTTATAAAACGTGTTACATATATTTGTATACCTTAATCATCTCCTAAAAACAAACAAATCAAAACATACAATTAATTCATATAATTTACAATTAAGTAGCTAAAATATTTTAAAACAAATAAAACAAAAAACAAATTAAATTAAAATAAATAACTTTACAAAATATTTTCACACATATACATTAATACTTCAAGAATATAAATAAAATATAAAAATCACTAGGTGTGAAAAAATGTAGACTCATAAAATAAATGCCACTTTTAAACTTTTTAAAATATAACAATTACAAGTTTAATTTGATAATTACTATCCTTTCAACTTTCATGAAATGATGTTATTCAAATTCCTTGTATGAATCTTATAAGAAAATAATATTTATATTCAAACTTAAGAATAAGAATTCCAGACCAATCAAAGAAAATAAAATCGATCAAAGACAAAGGGAATAATACATATAAAAATCAAAGAGGGACCCTAACTCTTCAATGAATATGAAAAGAAAATAAGGAGGTTGTTGCTTGCCACAACAGAATTACAATTTTCATTAAGATGATCATTATCCTTTTCTTGATCAATATGAGTTGCATAAAATTCATCAACCATTTCCAAAATGTTTTTAATTTGTTGATCATGTTTGGACATCTGCATGTAATATCCTCAAGTATTAAACATTTAATTGAAATCATTTCTATTTATGGAAATTCATACTTGACCTTATTACGACATTTAATTGTTATTATTGAAATTATTATGCAAGAGATTGACTTGCCAAATGCCATTTTTTTTATGAACAGATGTAAGAGACAAAGTTTTGAATTAATAAATGTTGGAAACAGATGGACCAACCAGGTTAGAAATAGTTGACTATGACTCCATGAGTGGGGAACACGATGGATCTAACTTATAGACCTATTAGACAAGTGTGAAAAGTGGATTTCTATCACTCACAACCCCTAAAAATCAAGGATTTCTGAATATGTGAATTTCCAAGGAGGGAAATGGATTCAATGAAAAGTCCTAGGAACAAAGAGAATAAATACAACATATGTGAAAATTCCTAGGAACAAAGAGTATAAATACAACATATGTGAGAGGCATGACATTTCATAGTACACTTGTTGGGGAAAGACAGATTATTTTCCGTGTGAGCACACATGTTTTAGGTAAATAGTCAGTGAACTATAAATTTGTACATTGATAAAGGAGTGGAGCTCAGTTCTCCCTTATGGGGTCATAGTGAGGCTTGGGGTGATCAGGGCAAGTAACTTTGTTGTTCTTCATCTATGGTTGTGGTTGTTCAATTTTTTTCCGGTGGATCTCGTTCAAATATCTACTTTTTGTTCTTTAGTGAATTTTTTTGCATATTAATATATTGGATAGTTGCAAATAATCTTAGATTGGAGAATTTATTAGATAGTTATCAGATTTGTGCAGTATCTATATATCTATATCTATATATATATATATATATATTCAGATATCAATGATTAATTTATACATTTCATAGAAAATGGTGAATCAAAGTAAAATCTAAAGAATAAGACTCGAATTGAGATGCTATGCAAGTTCTCATATATCTGTATAAATCTATAGATAAGACTTTCCAAGTGTATTTTACCTAGAATACAAGAATTTTACAGCAAGAAATCATATTGTGTATATAAAACTACACACACACACACACACACACATAAAAGGTGTATAGTCATCGATGAAAAATACATTTCCAATCCTTATTGAGAAAAGCTTCTTTAAAAAAAGTATATAAGAAGTCACATCCTACACACTTTGCAGACTCATGAAAAGGACCTCTTAATCCAAATGTTCTTGATCTAAATGTTAGAATGTGAGTGCCTCTCCAAAATAATAAAAATTGCTCAAAAACTTCAATATATAAACTAGCAACAACCACATTAAGTAAAAAGTGGTTGATATATGCCGATCGACGCCATTAATTTTAAAAAGGTGAAAAATGGCATCGATCGACGTATATCAACCACTTTTTACTTAATGTGGCTGTTGCTAGTTGAGGACAGACATGCCTTCTCAACTACCATTAATATATTAATACATAATTAATGTTTTAATTAATTATTACATTAATATCATATTAATGTATATAAATTAATGAGATCTATTAATATTAATGTAATAAATATTGATAATGTATAAATATAATCTATAAATTAAAGTATGAAGTTATATTAATGTATAATGTAGTTGATTGATATATTAATAGTGTAATGTATTAATTAATTAATAAATTTATACATTGCAAAAATATAAATAGAGTAATAAAATTAAATATTAATAATGTAATGACACATGGATGTATTGTATTAATGTAATGTATAAATTAAAATATTAATATACATTAATATATAAAGTAGCTTATTAATTGAATGATACAACAATAATGTAATGTATTAATTAATATATACATTAATGTATAATGTAAAGTATATTAATTAATTTATACATTAAATATAATATTAATAATGTATTTATTAATATTCTTAATCACTAAGATATAAATATTTATATTTATATTAAAACATAAGTATTGATATTAAAACATTAATATTACATAATTAATACATTAAAAAAGTATCAATACATTATTAAAATATTAATATCTTAATAAATACATCATTAAAATATTAATACATTAATAATAAATAATTAAATTATTAATTAGTTAATATATTAATAATGTAACTTATAATGTAAAGTATTTATCAATTTATACATTAAATACATTATTAATAATGAATTTATTATTATTAATATGGTTAAGTAACATTAAGTATTAATTGTCTTCGAGGTGTAGGACAGTCGGTGACGGAGTGTGTTGTTAAGCCACTCCGTGATGTTAAAGTCACCGGTTCGAAACCTACGGGGACAAAAAATCCAACCATGTTAAGGGTTGGTGTGGCTCAGGCCGGGTGCGATCCCCGGATGCCCCTGAGTCGCGGTTTCTCAAGCCACAGGTTAATCGCACGTCATGCACAAATTAACAAACAAAAAAAAACATTAAGTATTAATTAATTTATACATTAATATATGAATTAGTTTATATATTAAAGACATTATTAATAATGTATTTATTAATATTATTAATACACTAAAATATTAATATTAATATTTATAATAAAACATAAATATTGATATTAAAAAAATAATTTTAAAGAATTGATACATTAACAAGGTATCAATACTTTATTAATACATTATTAAAGTATTAATACCTTAATAAATATATTTCTAAAGTAAAAATACATTAGTAATACATTATTAAAGTAATAATACATTAGTAATACATTATTAAAGT
>JASDQU011442109.1:5317-22860 GCA_032191745.1 Picea mariana | reverse complement strand
GAATAAATAATTGATGATATTTGTTTCTTAAACATAGCAAGAGCATAATCTATGAATCTTTACCTTTGGCCTTGTCGTTGTGTTGATGTTTGCGATGATTGACTACTCATGCCCATGTCACTTGTCCAACTTTTTCTGATGCAAACATGTGTACATCGAACATGACAACAACTAAATATGCATATGCATTGTATATTGTTCATAATTGATATGGATGTACATTAAGCACATGCATTGTGTTTGATTTACTATTACTGTTGATATACCTTTGGAAGATTGTACTTCAGCTTCCTCTGCTGTGGCACCTAAGACTTCATCCTCTTGTTCAATTAGTCTGTTTTTTTTTCAATGTAGAAATGCATAGAATACAATGTACATGAAGCTAAGTTGCTATGTAGGAACACATGTAAAAATATTAAATACAATTTGATTTATTTCAATGTAGCAACACAAAAAATACAATTGACATGAAGATAAGTTAATATGTAGGAAGATATGTAGTATCTACATATAAAAAAAATGAGCTGCAAATCAGTAGAATAAATATACACAGAATAAATGAAATACAAAGCAATGGAATATGGAATACTGGTAGAAGCATGCACCTTCGTATGTCTTCTTCTACATTTATGGTTAAGAGTTCTTTGTCTTGTCCAGTTCTTCTGTTTGTTTCAATGCACAAAAGTACAAAATACAATGAACATGAATGTAAGTTGGTATGTAAGGAAAAACAAGGAATATATACATATAGTAAATTAGAATCAAAGGAATAGAGTAACAGATAGTGTTAGAAGCATGTACCTTTGTTTTTCTTGATCCATGTTTGTGGTTATATAGAATCCTTTATGTCCAAAATCTATTACAAACCAGAAAAAATTAAGAAGTTGGATGATCCTCGCTGAATAATTTGGTTTTATGCAACAAGTTAGCTAGATATGCTTTGAGACATGGAAATATGATTTTGTAATATGCTTGATGTATATTTCATAATTCAAGTACAATACAAATTGTATCATGATCAAACTAATATGTGTCTAAGATAAAGAGGGTGTATTGTGAAATGGGCACATTTGACCATACATGGTCAATAAGTGTGTTTTGTACATGGTTTATCTTATCCAAAAGAAAGCGGAGACTGTAATTGCACATGTAGTTTTCCAATTCTTTTGTTCTGGCAGTATTGAAGTCTCCTAGAATGATAATGGTTTCATTCAGATGTAAATGTTGTAATGCATTTGAAAAAACATTCAATATGTTGGGAAATGTTGCATGCAGAGCGACATAAAGATTCAATATTGCAATTTTTGATTCATGGAAGATTACTCTTGCTAGCACCATCTCAACGTTGTTTTCTTCGAAATGCATATGCTCCAAAATTGTTACATGTTTTTTCACTAATATCACCACTCCATGTGTAATGTAACTTGATATGCAATTGTGATTTGGAAATTGTTTGTTTTGCATGAATAATGTCATGCATGTTTCTTGCAAGCACAAAATATCAAATTGCAATATGTCATAGTCATTGAGTATATCATTCATATGTGCATGTAGATTGCGCGTGTTAAGTGAGAGAATTGATACATATGTGTTTGTTTGTATGGATTGGTAATCATATTGTAGATGTCATTTTGCACTAGTCCGAAGGCGTTGCATCTCAATATCAACTTTATGTTTGACTTTGAAGTTATCTTTTGTAAGAGCACTTAGAAAATACAAGGAGTCTATGCTTCTTACATGGGATAGAGCTGTGTATACAAGTCCATGTATTCCTATTCCAACATGGTCGAACACAACAATATCAAGTGTTAGCCCTTATGATCTGTGGATTGTATGTGCTCATGCAAGTTTAATTGGAAAATGTTTTCGAATCTTCAGTTGACCTGTCTTTTTCGATGTCGATATTGGTTTTGATATTCGTAAGATAAGTGTCCAATCGCGTGAAGTGTTTGAATTATATAGATAAGCTAACTTGTTTGCTTGTCAGTGGCCAATATGCGGGTCATGGAACTTAATCCAAAGGACATCAACTTTTTTTGTTTTGGTATAAGCTTTGAATATTCCATTTGCACCATTCACTAAGCCATCCTATGAATCATAGTTGCAGGCATATATTTCAACTAGCATGTCTAATTTCAAGACAAGTTGCAAAGGCAAAGTGGTTGTATGTTGATGACATGGTACATTGCCATGGTTGTCTTATTCAAGGTCAATTGAATTGATGATGATATCATTGCCATGCATGAGCAATAGCATGTACCTGTTATGCATTGCAACATCCTTATTCTTGTAGAATAGGTAAGTGAAGGTTGGGTCTGTTGGTGCAAGTCACATGCACCTTGAATTGATATGTGTTAAGTCATCACATGTTTGGCTGTTTGCCCGCATTTTATTCATAATTGCAATAAATGTTTCATTTGTCTAACACATTGTAGTATGTAATTTAAAGCACTTTATATTGTCTTTCCAAAAGTCATGCGTCATTGTTTGCATATTGACCGTAGGTTGTTCAAATATTAGAGAATCTTGTATGGGTTGTGCCTGGTAAAGATCCCCACAAAATATTATGTCAATGTCCCCAAAGTATTTGGCGTGCACATGTTTTATGTTTCTCAATTGATTGTCAATGGAATATAAGAAGCGACTTCCAATCAAAGATGCCTCATCTATGAAAACAAGTTGTAGTTCATCATAAAGCTTAGACAAGGTATCTAACATTTCCTTGCTGAGTGGAAGAAAATGTGACTTGTTAAAAGGCATTAAAAATGCGGAGTGGACTGTTGTTCCACCTGCATTATGTGCAACGTTTCCTGTATATGAAACTATTAGTCCCTTTGGTTTCATAGGGTCAGTTGAACTGTTTGAATCATAGATTTGTATAAGAATTTGGAATAGTGATTTCGATGTGAATGTCTTCCCTGTTCCTGCCCCACTTGTCAGGAACAAGTGCACAAGAGTGTGCATGTTTAAGCATTTTTCCATTGCAATTTCTTTTAGGAATGCTTGTTGTTCTCAATTCAACAGTCGTCTAACTCTGTAGTATTTGTCATTTTCGATAAAGAAAGGATGTTCTGTGACTTGAAACCCAAGATTGATACGTTTTTCAATGGCGGCTGCTCAAGGACAAGGCAATTCTGCTTGCAATTCATAGGACTCATAGAGAGTTCTAGTCGTTTTATGGTTTGTTAATGTCTCATCAACATTGTCAGGGTTTTCTATTTCATCAAGTGCACTTTCTAAATCACCCCATGTTGGGTTGACATTCTATGTAAATCTAGCCTCATTGGTTTGTACTGTAGTCTCATAAGCAATATATGCAACTTCCCATGTAGGGAAGTTATGTTTTAATGTGTTTTCATTTTGATCAAATGGAACATACAACAACAATTTTTCTTTACATAAGTTTTCATAGTCGATGTGTTTGTTGTATTTGATTTTTCCTTTTTGATATGGGTGTACCATTTTTTTTGTAATGTGATACGAACTTTGCAAGGAAAATATCCTTAATAGGAGGTGGACGCTGGAGGTAGTAATCAATAATAGAGTGACATATCACATCCTATGAATTACCAGGCTCTTGTTCCAGCAAATATGGTGGTTTAAGCACGAATGTGCATGTGTCAGGTGGAGATCTGTTAATGAAGACACATTTCCTTGAACTACAGTTAGAGGCATGGAAAGTGCAATGTGGACTGCTTGTTGAGCAGACATTTAAGATTAAGTAATGTATTTCCAACTGTACGTATCATTTGCATAACATCAATTTGACCTTTTTCATGTTCTCTGTGTATTCTTCTAAATGCACTTGTCATAGATTTGTCAACCTTTGTCATGTACGAGGTACAATATGATGTTGCAACATATGCATTGAGGACATACTGTGCATCTGTATTTGCATTCCACATTATTGGCATGTCCTTGGAGAAACCGTTGTTCCAAATATGTGAAAGTTTTCGTTTAAGGAAAATTGTTGGTTGTTTACGTGTAGATTGTATCACTTGAATGTACTAATCTTCTTTTAGATTTAATTCTGCCAAGAAGTCTTCGAAGCTCATTAAGTCATCGAAGTCTCGTTGTTCAAGAAATGCGAACACATATTTTGATTTCTCAATGAGAACATTGTCCTCTAAACTAATTGGTTCTATGATTCTTGTTGTTCTCATTGGCGACATAGGGAAGTTGTATCTGCAATGTGAATTCTTTCATTTTTTACAACTTCTCATATGGAAATGTCTATGAACTTTGGCAAGTTATGGATCCAAATGGTCTGTGTTGCATGTTATGTATTTGTCCAAAAACTGCTCGATTTGTGAGTTGTTGTCATTTCCATAAACCGGTGCACCCTCTATCCATAACAGTGCATGGTCATGCTCACTCCCTCTATTTTGGAATTCAATCACAAAATAGTAGTCCGATATTTTTCCAAAGAATGTTTCATCATGACATATCAATTGCCTAAAAGCATTTACTTTATGTCTATAGTAATGAGTACATGTCACTGGATCTTTTCTTATGAGGTAGTCAATGTCATCATTTTCCGATGTATCAGTTTGTTTTTTCTTTTTCATGTTCCTATATAATGCAGACACCATAGGCACCAACAGATCCTAGTGATGCTCCGCACTTGTAAATGTGATGAAAAAAGTTGGGGGTCCCAATTGTCGGATCATTGCAAATATAGTTTTCTTGTTTTTTTGCAAGTAGCCAGGAGAGATGTGAATGTTTTTGAAATCTATGTATCCAATATCATATTTTAGGATTTTTTCTAGGTTTGCATTGTACTTGACATCTCTAGCCAATAACTTTATTCCTTGTAGCTGGCCTTTTCTTATTCACACCCACATGCAAGAGAGCACTTTTTCAATTATTATGCGCATTGTTTTGAAAAACAAATTTGTTATGTGACAGGAGAAGTCACCGCTTGAATGTAGCAGTTCCCATCGAACTATTTTTCGCTAGCTGAATCATTCTGTGATGTCATTGGCACGTGGATCTCCATAGAACTATGTTGGGAAGTTTATTTCCTCAACAAATTTGTCCTTGAATATTCCAAGTGGACGTTGCCCTTTAGTAGGTGAAATTTTGACAATCTTGTCTTGCAAGTCATGAATGTGTTGTGAGTCAGTGAATCCATGTATCAATGTTTCAACAGGTTTTTCATTCTCTGATTCATCGCTTGTATCAAATTCACTAGTAGTGTCAAAAGTTTGTGCAGAGTTGTCATTTCCTTGTTCAAGAACATGGTTCCAGTTATCATTTATACAAATGTTTTGTGCTTTGTACAGGGCCCTGGAACATAATTCTTTTAATGCTCTCATGAAAATGTGCACACACACTCTACTTGTTTGGTATGCGTTCTTGTATTGCAAACATCTTTTGAGAGCTACAACAATTGTCATTGTCTCGCTCATGAATTGTGGTAGGGATTTTTGCACAACATCTAGTTGGACATGCACATTAATAATTGATCCCGTTAAGCCCATTTGGGGTCGTTTATAGCCCCAGGGTCTGATTTGTGCAAATGAAATTCATAGAGACACAAGTCTCTCTTCAAGTTCTGTAAGTGTACTTACATCTGGTAGTGGTGCGTTACATCTTATTTGGTCGGGTGTTGAAAATTGTGGCAATTTTCCATTTTTAAGTGATCGTTTGCATGGAAGACAAATTTTGTTAGGGGAAAATGTTATATCATTTAGTGTCAAGATGATGTATTCTTTTTGCAAGTCAGGGGTGAAAGACTTAGTGTTTTTTTCAAAATTCAATTCTTCGCAAATCACACATGCAATGGAAGGAGTGTCTTTAATTTGTTTCATATAGATCTGCTTTGCATCTCTCTTTCCTAGACAAGGATGCATGGCAAGTGTTTGTTGGTTTTCAATGCTAGCAGTGCACATTGTTGGCTCTAGTATACAATATGTGAATTTTCTCTCTCGGTCAGTATCATGACCATTGTGGGATATGTAGCTGCACCTGTTTCTCTCACGTATCTGTTTTTTCAACATGTGGTAGGTTAACTTATGGTTACCACTCGAAACTAGTTTCACTTGTTGACAAGCCATGTTGAAGGTGGAATTGAAATTTGTTACGAGCATTGCCTCCTCACCATCTCGATGGTGCAAACAATTATGTTCTTTGTCATTACACATGTGATGTTTGTGTTCAGAAGGAAGTGTGTAAATGCACTCGTGTTGTGCACGCACAACTTTTTTTAGGTTGTGATATGTGAGTTTGTGTTTCTTGGTCGAGCTCCCTTTCACCTCATGATGATCGGTTGTACAACTCAGAGGTCTAGAAGGAAGTGCACCAATGTAGTTTTTTCTTTCACGTATGACCTTTTTCAAGTTGTGATAAGTCAGTCTACATTTTTTTTTTAAGCTGTGTATGACTTGATGACAATTGGGATGAGTTTCATCTCGATTAGACAATATGCAACGCTTATGCAGGTTCGATGTAGTTTGGTTAGCATGGATAGTGGATCTTGAACTGGAAGTATTTCTTATCAAAGGTTGATAATGGATGTGTGGTGTATCTGTTTTCGACGATATGATGTCAATTGTTTGATCATAGTTTGAATCAATACAGTAGAAATGGATAGTACCGTCTGAAAGGGTTGACCAGATTTGGATATTTACTCTGAATATGATAGATATCCATTGTAAACAAAATGTCCCACCCTCTATATTTCCTTTCTCATATGGAATTCCATGTTTACAAGGTATTGTTGCCAACTTCCAATTGTCGGCATACTTTCTATGAGATATGGTAGAAGGTGTTGATGCAAGCAGTTAAATGCCTGTTGACTGCCACCTATAATTGCATTGCAAAAGGATTTCACAATGTAAAGGCGTAGTGAGTGCACATCAAACTCTGTTGCTATCAAATAACAAATTGTATTTAACATGCTATCTCCACAAGTAGATGTAATAGTTGTTTCTATTTGCAATACATGAGAGTGTATATGATGCATAATTCGTTTCCAATGCGATTGAAGGTCTTTGCAGGCGAGGGACAAGTAAATATCAGATCCTCCAAGATTGCATATGGATAATATTTTATAGAGTAGTGGTTCATAATGACCACTTAGAGGATTGGCATCATGGAACAAGATGCAATATGGATCTCTAGATGCAGTTTTGTTGAATAGTAGATATCTTCTTTTTCTTGTTAATGACCAAATTCCAATTGATATATTCATCCACTTGGCCAACCACCGTATACAAAATGTATCTCCCTAAAGTCCTCTCTCATGTGGAGGCAGAGTTGCAGATGCAGACAACCGCATTTTTGAAAGATACGTACTGACATCATGTATTCCATGCAATTGGCAAAGAAAATCAGATGCCAATTCGTATTGATACGATTCTAATGCCTCAACGTTGTTGTTTTCTAAACATGCCAAGAAATGATCTATCAGTCCATTTTGCAGCTTGGTTGAGGAATGACAGAAGTGCAATAGAACTTGAAATGCATCGAAGAGGCAATCTCCCACAGTATACGAGAATGCATCTAATCTAAAAATGGCATTGTTATGCAATACCTAGTCAATGTTGTCATGTACAATGGAGTCTGTATCTATTTGATAGCACTCAACATCTATTAATTGCTCCATATTTTAAGTTTTGATTTTCAAGATGTTTCTTAGCTATGTTTGGATAATATGCAAATAGCAAAAAAAAGATAACTATAAGTTCGAAACTGCATACCAATTCTGCTATGTATCCTTCAACCTTTTTCGTTTCAAATTCAGTGCTCTATGGTTGCTATAGCATATGAAAAACAAACAAAGCTATAGTCAGTGCTCAACCATATAAAAGAGATAATGCAAATAAAACAATAGTATAAATTTGCTCAGTATAGAGACTGAGTATTTAAGACATATAATTTTTGAACCTATTTTAGTTGTGCATCTTATAACCGTTTCGGTAGTTGCATATAGATTTACAATCATATTCATCATTTAATTTCATCCCCTCTCTTCACAAATCGACACTAAAAAGATCTGAAACGACTTGTTGATGTCTCCCACTCAGAACACTTACATAGATGGTCCGTGGGATAAACAAAAGCGAAAGAATTAGGCATTATGGAATTTTACCATAGGAATGGAACCAACACATAGCACAACTTCTCAAGGTTTCAATTATCTTACAAGATGAAGAAGATATTCTAAGATGTTTCAATTATCTTACAAGATGAAGAAGATATTCTAAAATTGGGCACTGGGGAACTCATCCTGAGACCGATCAGTGAACTGTTCATTCAGGTTACAAAGAATCATTTCTACGAGATGAGGTTCAGATGTGGAAATGGTGATGGAAGATGCTTTGGAAGACCCAAAGTCCAACATAAAACTAACAACTATATGTGGTTTTCCTCAGAGAATAAAATCTTTCCCTATCATAACTTGCAAAGAAGGGATGGCAAGGTCCTTGTAGATGCTTGCTCCGCAATGAAAACTCTGAATTCGTTTGGCAAATCCATGTGCACTACCATTTTCCAAAGAGCTATGGTATGATGTCCAGGACATGAAAGTGGGCATATGTGATTGGAAGGGGACAACCTGAAAAATGCACTAAACATATGGTTTCAAGAACATAAAGATGAGGATAACATCCCATTTCCTTTTTTGTATGTCAGTATGGTTGTGACATAGGTGGGTTTCTGTATCGAGCATTAACATGCCTGTGCATTTTTCAAATCGCGATCTGGGTGACCCTGCTACTTTAGCGCCCCTGCTAAAGTTTTATTATTCTGCCAAATTTTGGAATTCTTCTAACCATACTTAGACATGGTGCCAAATCAGAACTTCAAGAGTTTTTAAATGTGAAGCGTGAAAGTCTCCCAAAGCAACTTTCTCTTGGAGCCATTAACTTGCGCCAACTCTTAATTAACACGATATTACTTTAACCATACTTATCAAGGACTTCGACACTTCGGCTATTGGGCAATTTTGGAGTTTTCGAATGCAAAATTTGTACAACTCCCGGAGAAGTACGGGTCCAGAGTAATACAGACACATGCAATAATTGCAGGTTGGCCACCGTGCACGTGGGACCCCAAAAGACAATTAGATAGACTAATTAAATCAAACAGAAACAATAACCAAAGCTCGTTGGTGCCAAGTGTCCACCATGCTACAAACCCTGACATGTGGTTAACCATGTCTCATCCACACATATAATAACTATCTACGCAAGAGATAAGGTCCTCAAATCTTCCCACGTATACAAGCCATTTGTCACATTCCTAAGCTCTTCGTTACCTTACACACTATCATCTGTCTTTACACCTTTGTCACCGGCCTCTGATCTGGAATCACTTTTCTACCCTTTACGCCTACAGTTTATCCCTTTGGTAAACACAGGTAGTGAACATAATGGGTTGCAATGGCTGCACAAGAGGGTGATTTAGTACCATCCTTAGTTGACAGAGCGGCTTGAAATGTCTACACAAGAGGGTAAACCAACAACATCCCAGCGTCGAGTATGTGAAGATGTAAGGTATGATCTATGCAACAAAAGTTCTCGTCAGTTGATTTAAGAAGTATTGAATATCATTGCATTGATTAAAACATGTGGATCCTTAGCCTAATCCTCTAGGATCCCTTGATTTTCTCAAACCTATTGATAATCCCCCTAATGTTGGGATTACACATCTTGTTTCTCACAAGTTTATTGATCCCCATCCCATAATCTACAAAGAAACCAGTGTTCAAACTCCACTGCCCACTAAGAATTTAATTTGCCAACAAAGGAGAAACAAGAACTAATGTTTGGACTTGGCTCGTTTTGTGTTTTATGTTCATCCTCCACCCAAAATTTTCATTTCAGTTCCTGCATTTTTTTTATAACTTATTGAAATACGTCATTGATAAAGATGGATAAGGACCGACCATACCAACCCTTCTACACCTAACTGCAGTTTTCTTCTACAAGAACATTTTGCAAAGGCGACAAGCTTTCTTGTTAACACTTTTCGGGGATAGTAATACATTCCTGTTTCTGTGATCTAAGTAGTCACATTTAAGGATGTTTTGTAAGAGCATTTTCACTCAGCTATTATTTCTATATTGTTTTATATTTATCCTTCTGCCAAATTTTGGAATTTTTCTAACCATACTTAGACATGGTGCCAATTCGGTACCTCGTGAGTTTTCTAAATGTGAAGCGTGAAAGTCTCCCGGAGTGACTTTCTCCCGGAGTCATTAACTCGCGCCTACTGTTAATTAACCCAAGATTACTTTAACCATCCCTATCAAGGATTTCAGGACTTCGATTATTCGACACTTTCGGAGTTTTCGATTGCAAAATTTGTACAACTCCTGAAGTAGTACGGACCAGAGTAGTACGAACACGTATAACAAATGCAAGATGGCCACCGTACATGTGGGACTCCAAAAGACAACTAGATAAACTAATTTTAATCAAACATAAACAATAACCAAATCTCGTCGATGCCAAGTGTCCACCATGTTGCAAACCCTGACATGTGGTTAACCATGTCTCATCCACACAAATAATAACCATCTACGCAAACGATAAGCTCCTCAAATCTACCCACGTATACAAGCCATTTGTCACCTTTGTTACCCTATGCACTGCCATCTGTCTTTACACCTTTGTCACTGGGCTTCGATCTGGAATCGTTTTTCTACCCTTGACCCTGCTACTTTAGTGCCCCTGCTAAAGTTTTATCATTCTGCCAAATTTTGGAATTCTTCTAACCATACTTAGACATGGTGCCAATTTAGAACTTCAAGAGTTTTTAAATGTGAAGCGTGAAAGTCTCCTGTAGTGACTTTCTCCCAGAGCTATTAACTCGCGCCTATTGTTAATTAACTTGAGATTACTTTAACCATCCTTACCAAGTACTTCAACACTTCGGCTATTGGGCAGTTCCGGAGTTTCCGAATGCAAAATCTGTACAACTCTCGGAGCAGTACGGGCCTAGAGTAATATAGTCACGTGCAATAATTGCAGGCTGGCCACCATGCATGTGGGACCCTGAAAGACAATTAGATAGACTAATTAAATCAAACAAAAACAATAACCAAAGATCATCGGTGCCAAGTGTCCACCATGCTACAAACCCTGACATGTGGTTAACCATGTCTCATCCACGTAAATAATAACTATCTATGCAAGAGATAAGGTCCTCAAATCTGCCCACGTCTACAAGCCATTTGTCACATTCCTAAGCTCTTCGTTACCTTACACACTCGCATCTGTCTTTACACCTTTGCCACTCGCCTCCGATCTGGAATCGTTTTTCTACCCTTTACGCCTACAGTTTATCCCTTTGGTAAACACATGTAGTGAACATAATCGCTTGCAATGGTTGCACAAGAGGGTGATTTAATACCATCCTTAGTTGACAAAGAAACTTGAAATGTCTTCACAAGAGGGTAAACCAACACCATCCCAATGCCGAGTATGTGAAGATGTAAGGTATGATCTATGCAACAAAAATTCCCGTCAGTTGTTTTAAGAAGTATTGAATAGCATTGCACTGATTAAAACATGTGGACCCTTAGCCTAATCCTCTAGGATCCCTTGATTTTCTCGAACCTATTGATAATCCCCCTAATTATGCGATTACACATCTAGTTTCTCACAAGTGTACGGATCCCCATCCCATAATCTACAAAGAAACCAGTGTTCAAACTCCACTGCCCACTAAGAATTTAATTTGCCAACAAAGGAGAAACAAAAACTAATGTTTGGACTCAGATCGTTTTGTGTTTTATGTTCATCCTCCACCCAAGATTTTCATTTCAGGTCCTACAATTTTTTTTTATAACTTATTGAAATATGTCACTGATAAAGATGGATAAGGACCGACAATGATGTCGAATTTTCTTGCAACTTGCTTAACTTTGCACCATACCCATCCCTTCTACACCTAGCTGCAATTTTCTTCTACAAGAACATTTTGCAAAGGCGACAAGATTTCTTGTTCAACATTTTTCGGGGATAGTAATACATTCATGTTTCTGTGATCTCAGTAGTCACATTTAAGGATGTTCTGTAAGAGCATTTTCACTCGGCTATTATTTCTAGATTGTTTTATATTTATCCTTCTACCAAATTTTGGAAATTTTCTAACCATACTTAGACATGGCGCCAATTCGGGACCTCGGGAGTTTTCTAAATGTGAAGCGTGAAAGTCTCTCGTAGTGACTTTCTCCCGGAGTAATTAATTCATGCCTACTGTTAATTAACCCGAGATTACTTTAACCATCCCTATCAAGGACTTCGAGACTTCGACTATTCAACACTTCCAGAGTTTCCAAATGCAAAATTTGTACAACTCCCAAAGTATTACGGGCCGAAGTAGTACGAACATGTATAACAAATGCAGGTTGGCCACCGTACATGTGGGACTCCGAAAGACAACTAGCTAGCCTAATTTGATCAAACAAAAACAATAACCAAAGCTCGTGGTTAACCCTGTTGCCAAGTGTCCACCATGTTGCAAACCCTGACATGTGGTTAACCATGTCTCATCCACGCAAATAATAACCATTTACGCAAGAGATAAGCTCCTCAAATATACCCACGTATACAAGGCATTTGTCACCTTCGTTACCCTATGCATTGCCATATGTCTTTACATCTTTGTCACTGGGCTCCGATCTGGAATCATTTTTCTACCCTTTACGCCTACAGTTTACCCCTTTCGTAAACACAAGCAGTGAACAGAATGGCTTGCAATGGCTGCACAAGAGGGTGATTTAGTACCATCCCTTAGTTGACAGAGCGACTTGCAATGTCTGCATAAGAGGGTAAACCAACACCATCCTAGCGCCGAGTATGTGAAGATGTAAGGTATGATATATGCGACAAAAGTTCCCGTCAGTTGTTTTAAGAGGTATTGAATAGTATTGTACTGGTTAAAACCTATGGAACTTTAGTTTAATCCTCCAAGATCCCTTGATTTTCCCGAACCTATTGATAATCCCCCTAATCCTGTGACTACACATCTTATTTCTTACAAGTCTACTGATCCCCATCCCATAATCTACAAAGAAACCAATGTTCAAACTCCACTACCCACTAAGAATTTAACTTGCCCTTTTATCTTCATCGTCCACCCAGGATTCACATTCCAGGTCTTGCAATTTTTTTTATTATATAACCTACTGAAATATGTCACTGATAAAGATGGGTAAGGACCGACAATGTTGTCGAATTTTCTTGCAACTTGCTTAACTTCGTACCATACTTAGTCCTTCTATACCTAGCTACAATTTTCTTCTACAAGAACATTTTGCAAAGGCGACAAGCTTTCCTGTTCAACACTTTTCGGGGATAGCAATACAATCCTATTTCTTTGATCCCAATAGTCACATTTAAGGATGTTCTGTAAGAGCATTTTCACTCAGGGATTATTTCTAGATTTTTTTTATATTTATTTTGATTTTCAACACCTCCTAGTATTGAAAATTCCTACCTGCAAACTTTAAATAGTAAATAACAAACAACGAATAGGAATGAAACCATGGTACTAAAACTTACCCGTGAATGGGGAACGACAGAATCATAGCTTCAATTGTGGGTGCATGATCTCAACTCTGCAAACTGCAACAACAGGTCTAATTGTGGATGCAGGACCTCAACTTTGCAAAGTTGAAGCAAACAAGGGTGCAAGATTTCAACCCTGCAAAGTGCAATAACAGGTCGAACTGCCAGTGCAGGACTTCAACCTTGCAAAGTTGAAGCAAACAAGAGCAAGCAAGAAACAACAAACTAGTGAACAAGCACCAAGAGGTCCAATTGCAACTGCAGGACCTCAACTTTGCAGAGTTGAAGCAAACAACAATAAGTAGCATCCAGCGAACCAACAAACCAGTGAGCAAGCAACAACCAGTGAACCAGTAATGCCGGTGGACAACAATATTGGCCAAATTCGCTACAATCAAGATTGTATCCAAAAATTGGAGGAAAATGTATTGTGACATGCCTGTTAAGTAAACATTTAAGGCTGTCAAGCCTGTTAAAAAACATTTAAGGCTCTTAGGACTATTTAAGGGCATCGCGCTTAGTAAACATTTAAAAAAAAATGCATTGTGTCATCCCTGTTTAAGTACGTGTAAAACATTTTTTTAGTTCGACGATACTTCCCCACTTCGTGGATGATATGGGAATAAGACTTCGAATCTATTCTCCAATGAGATGATGACATATAAGGTTTTTTCTAGTTCAAACAAAAGACAAGGCTCGAACCCGTGACCTCTCACCCCAAGAGAGTGTGAGCACATCTTATCCTCTTACCATCTATACTATCCCATGAGACTTTTATAACATCTTCTCTCTTCAACTCCTAAAATGTTATATAAATCCGTTGATATCCTTAACTAAGTTCAAATCTCACTTTATAACATATTCTCTCTTCAACTCTTAAAACGTTATATAAATCTCATCCACGAATCCGGCCTGTACGAAACTCTTCCATATAGTCCGAATCAAATGGCTCAGAGCTGTCGGCACGTCAAATGGCTAAATTTTCTCCGAATCAAATGGCTCAGAGCTGTCGGCACGTCAAATGGCTAAATTTTCTCAAACTGGGTGCAACAACCATCTTAGCATGGAATGGAATATTAGAAAGGGTTCTAAAATGTCACAAGCTATGCGTGCAAGCACCTGCCATGCCTACCCACTTCAAAAAATTCCAGGCCAGGGAATCATAATTTCCGTTTCTATACAAAACGTCTGTAACAGGTGATGGTGTTAGGCCTTGGGGTTTTAGGAAGGAATTCAAAGCATTTTCCAGAATAGGAAACCAGCGAAATCTTTCAACAGTGAGCAAATCCAAGTTACTTGATTCCACCAACCTGTGGATGGTGTTAGGCATTGGGGTTTTGGGAGGGAATTCAAAGCATTTTTCAGAATAGGACACCCGCAAAATCTTTCTTCCATGAACAGTGAGCAAATCCAAATCACTTAATTCCACCAAACTGTGGATGGTGTTAGGCATTGGGGTTTTAGGAGGGAATTCAAAGCATTTTCCAGAATAGGACACCCGCAAAATCTTTCTTCCATGAACAGTGAGCAAATCCAAGTCACTTAATTCCACCAACCTGTGGATGGTGTTAGGCATTGGGGTTTTAGGAGGGAATTCAAAGCATTTTCCAGAATCTAGGACACAAGCAAAAAACCTTCATCCATGAACATGAGCAAATCCAAGTCACTTGATTCCACCAACATATGTGCATGAGCAAATCCAAGTCACTTGATTCCACCAACTTGGCACCACAGGTGAATGGTTGAATATGTAAAACCCCAAACCCTTCGTCCCCAAAGTTGTCTCCAATGATTTGGATACTATTCAAAGTTAAATAAAACCCTAAACCCTTTGTCAAGTTGGTCTTTCCAACTGATGACACAATAATTTGCACAGGCCTGGCAATGGCTCAAACATTGTTCGGTATCATATACAAGCCTCCAGCTATTTCAAACCCTAACATATATGCAGTTTTCAATCCCGATATCCTATAAATGTCATGCTTAAGATTTAGATATTTTGGATTTAGATTTAGATATTTCGGGTAGTTTTAACATTCTATTTTTTTGGTGTTTTTATGACATATTTTTGGATCAATTTTACCBGAAATCTTAYCATTTGAAAYTTCAGATTTGAATGATAAGTTTGTATAACACTAGTGYTCCTAGAGTTTTTYAAAGGTGTTGAATTTGTTTATGCATTYAAAAATACAATTTAAACAACARAAAATASTGATTTCAACAAAATCTATTTGACCTAATTTAAATAAAAAAATTCAAAAATTCAAATATTTAGAAAACGCCTTCACATATATACTTCACATACTTCACCTTAGTCAGGATTTCATTAAACCCTATTTCTATCTCTGTGCAGAACACATACTTTCATTTACATCTACACCTTCAAATTACTTGGGAAAAACATTTCAAATGGCCAAAAGCATACCTGAACGATGCAAAAGCCACAYCTCAAACAATCTCATGTTGTGGGTGCACTATTAATAATTCTAACAAAACACTGCCTCAACGTTTTACACGTCTGCTTTCAGAAGATCCTGAAAGAGTGGGGTAGACAATTTATACTTCCAGCGTGCGATAACTGCATTGAAACTCTCTTTCGCTCTCCATTCTTGTTTATTTATGTCTTTTCATTTATTTTTTTGTCTGCATGTTTTTGGAGGTTGTTACATGTATAGTTTTTCCATGGCTGCGGGTGGTAACAAAATCAGGGCCCTGCAGGATGGAGATGAAAACGAACAAGAACACGGAAGAAATTCTTCATGAACATCAGCATTGAAAACTCCAGTTATTCTCAAAATTCTGCTCCATAGGTTTTAAATTTCGTTCATTCTTCGGATAGTCTTAACTGGCTTTGTCAAGTATGTTGTCATAACATTTGTAAACCCATCTAAAACCCTGAGTTAGTATATGGTTTACTGGGTTTGTTCTAACATTTATATTGCAGATAGCGTAATTTCAGGATTTTTTGTTTTATTTTCGTGAGCTCTGCCGCTGCATTCACTGAACCAGACAAAGGCAAATACGAAATTACAAAATTCAATCAATGTAACCATTCAAAATTACAGAATTGGAAAATATAGCAAGGAGGAAATCCTCAGGTCGACTTAGCTTTTGTTTAAGATGTCCACATAATCCATAAAGTTCTACCAAGCGTATGAAAAACCGTAAATTTCCATGAAATCGATAAAGTTCTATGATGTCTTTTGAGAATCTGTGAAGTTTTATCAAGTCGTGTTAAGCTGCTCTTATTGGGGCAAACATCCAATTTGAAATTTCTCCCATCAAATTCTCGGAGTAAAATTGTGTCATTTTCTCAATCGTCAGTGTTTATATTTATTAATTAATGTCAGAGGCTTCCTTCGTCGGAGAATGAAGCTTGAAGTATTTGTCTTAGTTTTCTACTTTTGTCAATGCTTTCTTATGCAATCTCAGCTTGTACCCGACGACCCCCTAGGTGAACCCAAGAAAATCTCAGCTTGAACCTTCGAACAACCCAACGGCTTACTGCCCTTAGTGGCCACTTGCCTAGCGAGACTTACCACGACGCTCTTCAGGACCTAAGCGAACTTCTGGCTACCTTCTCAGTGAACTTTTGGGCACCAGTCTCCAGTGAACTTCCAACAGTCGCTTCAGAAGGCAAATAGTGAAAGCATAATACAGAGACAAGAGAATAGACAATTTTCAGAGATAAACATGTGGAAGCTGATTTGTATTATATGAGCCAAAACGATATGGGTTTACAAACTTGAATTCGAGCACAGACTGCTCTCTCTCAAAACCTTACACACAGACTGATAGACTAAGACTTAATGCTTCTACCACTTTACGTTCGTGTTGGCCGAGCCAGAATCACCCAGGCTTATCAAAGCAATCTAAGACAAAAAGACTCAAAGCTCAAAGAGAGGGAGCTTAGAAAGACTCGAACTGACCAACTGAGACCCCTACTAATGAACCTCCCTTCTCCTTATATACAAAATTTCTGGAGAAATGAATCATTTTGTTGAAAAGACTTCAAACTGT
>JASDQU011442107.1:2086-13342 GCA_032191745.1 Picea mariana | reverse complement strand
ATTTGTGCGTACGAAACCTCTATTTATCTTTGATGGTTCTTACGGTTCCCCCCGACTACTCATATACCCCAAAACGAAAACCTTCGAAGTGATTTCCCCGTAGTTCACGATTCATCGCCATGTGTCCACCTTCAGATTGAAGACTTTTGTTGTTTCAAGATTTTTGTCCTTTCAACTAGATCAACGGCTCCCCCACTATATTCTCGATCAACGGTCGAGATATTATTCAGTGATTTCACCTCCTCTTTGTCCACAAACTTTCGAAGTTGTGGATCTCGTGCCACCTGTCCTCTATGACAATGGATGGCCCCAAATTTCTTCGATACTTCAGAAGTTTGGTGAATGCACCCTCCTATGTGTGCAAAGTGTTAAGGGTCGTGCACCTTGCTTTGATCAAACTATTGCTGGTCCTCTGAGTTATGATCTGACAACCACTATTGCTCCTTCTCCTGAGCTTCTAACTTCCTCTAACTTAGAATATTTTTTAAGTATTCAAAGGCCTCGACATTTGTTCCTCCTATGAATCCATCTCTTGGACCTCGTCTGCACTTCTGAAAACTGCTATTTCTTCTGATATTTCTTTCCCTCTGCTCCTTTGACTTCTTAGAGAGTCAATTTGACACTTAGTCGAGCTTTGGATCCGTGCACTCCTTGCAATAGATTCTGGCACAAGTTTTGGCTTTTTGAGGACGACTGTGCACACCTTGCAACAGTCACTTTGCACTCCTTTCAAATGGAAAATTCATGCTATCTCTTCTCATCTTCGAAATCGAAATAGACTCCGTCAACGCACTCCTTGTGGACTGTGTGCACACCTTTCACAGAATCAATCGAAGAGATACAATTGGAACTTATAAAAACATCTCACAAGTTTGTATATTCGTAATGAAATTTATTCGTTCATGAAAAGAACGATAACATGGGATTGCAAACAGTAACAACACTATGCATTTGAATCAATTTTCCTCTGTTATATTCATTCAAAAGTAAAATGGCTACAACGATGATCAAACAACAACTAAAAACTCAGAAATTTCCTACTAACTCACAACAGCATCATTTGGGCGTACCAAACCTCTATTTATCTTCGAGGGTTCTTAGGGTTCCCCTCAACTACTCATCTACTCCAAAACGAAAACCTAACTGCTATCTAAGTTCAGTTAAATTCAATACTAGGAGTGAAACTTCTAGATCACTCGTGATCATTCCCTTCCAAGAGTTTGATCTTCTTCCATTTTTCAATAAGCTCTGAAATATTCGTAGTAACTTCCATCGTTTTAAGACTCCAAAATGATTCCCAAGCACTGAGTTGTCCTGCCATTCATGCTTGCTGATGATGCTCTTGCATCATACTCCCCTGGAAAAAAATTCACGGACTCCTGTCCATGAGCTCCTGCACCGAATTTCCATGCTTCTGGATATCAACTTCATTTTCCCAACTAGAATATTCTATTGGGTGTCCCTTCTGCTTGACCAGATATTTAAAATAGGTCTTTCGCTTGGTCTTTTTTCCAATCCTCTTATCAACGATCTTCTCCATCCATGGTTTTTATGCTATAGGCATTTTTTTCTCCCATTGAACCTTCTCTTTATCTTTTGATCCCTCTATGTCATATCTCCTGTAAGGAAATAGGTATAAAACGTTGAATATGGGTGGTATGCCCACATCATCTGGCAGCTCAATCTCATAGGCATTTGCATCAAAGTTCATTAAGATCTTACATGGCCCTATCTTCTTCATATTTAACTTTTTATATGTTCCCCTAGGGAACCTTTCCTTATTGAGGTGTGCCAGAACCTGATCTCCTACTTCAAATTGAAGTTCTCTATGATGTGGATCAGCTTTGCGCTTATACTCTTGGCTAGATCTCTACAACTATCCTCTAGTATGACTATGGAGCTTCTACATTTATGCAGAAAAATCTTCTGCTCTTGCGCTTATGATCTCACTCTTTTCCAAGTCTCTCAAATTACATACTCCCCTTGGTTGCATTCCATACAATATTTGGAATGGGCTCTTTCCAGTGCTCCTATTTGGTGACTCATTGTATGAAAATTATGCTTGTGGCATAATCTGATCCCACTGATCATGATGCTCAATGACCAGACTCCTCAATAAGTTTCCCAAACTTATTTTTACCACCTCAGTCTTCCCATGTGTCTGAGGGTGATAGGCTAAGCTGAAGGAAAAACCTGTCCCCAACTTCTTCCACATTGTTCTCCAGAAATGACCAACAAATTTGGTGTCTCTATCTGAGACAATACTCCTGGTTAGTCCATGAAGTTTCACAACTTCCTTGAAAAATAGATTTGCAACATGTGTTGCATTGCTACTCTTATGAGATGGGATAAAGTGTGACATCTTTGAAAATCTATCCACCACCACAAATATGGAATCACATCCTCTTTGCATTCTTGGCAATCCCAACACAAAATCCATGCTTATTGCATCCTATGGCCTCTCTGGTATTGGCAATGGTTGATACAGTCTAGTGTTCTGTATTTTTCCTTTTGCATGTTGCAAGATCTTACATCTGTTCACAAAATATATCACTTCTTTTCTCATACCCGGCCAATAGTACGAACTACTCAACTGTGAAAATGTTTTATCATGGCCGAAATGTCCATCCAATCCTCCACTATGATTTTCCTTCAAAATGTTATCCCTCATTAAGCATTTTGGTATGCACAACTGATTTTGCTTGAAAAACAACCCCTCTTGAATCATATACTCTGTCCACTGACTCATGTCTCTCAACACACAATTTTCACATGCTTCGTATGCTTCCTTGAAATCTGGATCATCATAATACATATCCTTCCGGTGTTCAAACCCCAAGGTCTTCACTTGAAACTCCTGGAGAATCAAACATCTCCTGCTTAATGCATCAACAACTTTGTTAGCATTCCCAACAATATGTTTTATGACAAAAGTAAAATTTTGCATAAACTCAATCAACTTTGCATGCCGCTGATTCAATTTTTCCTGTATGGTTATGAATTGTAAAGCTTGGTTGTCTCTATATAAGACAAATTCCTGTGGGACAAGGTAATGTCTACATTTCTTCAAGGCTTGAATTATGGCATAAAACTCCTTATCATATGTGGAGTATTTTCTCTTAGTATCAGTCATCTTCTCACTGAAATAAGCAACAGGCCTATCATCCTGGCTCAAAACGACTCCAATTGTAACTCCACTTGTATCACATCTCACTTGAAATGTCTTTCCAAAATTTGGTAAGACCAGAATTGGTCATTCTGTTATTTTCTCCTTCAGTATATTGAAGCTCCTCTCGACCTCCTCTGTCCATTTAAAAGACTTGTGCTTCTTCTTCACTGTATCCATCATTGGTGCACAAATCCCACTGAAATCTTTGATGAAATTCCTATAGAAACTTTTTAATCCATGGAAGCTTATTAGCTCAAACATACTCCTTGGTTATGACCATTATTTGATTTCTTTCACCTTTTATGGATCCATCTTTAGTTCATTTGAAGAGATGAAAAAACCTAAGTAAATGAGCTATGTCTTCATAAAAGAGGACTTCTTCAGGTTTATCAACTTCTCCTATTGTAGTTTCCTCATCACTAGTGTCAGGTGTCTCAAATGATCCTTTTTAGTCCTGCTAAATACCAGTATATCATCTAGATATACAACCACAAACTTGCCAATGAAATCTTTCATTATTTCATTCATCAACCTCATAAAAGTACTCAGGGAATTTGTTAAGCCAAATGGCATAGTAAACCACTCATACAAACCTTCATTTTTCTTAAAGGTTGTCTTCCACTCATCACCTTCTCTCATCCTTATCTTGTGATATTCACATTTCAAATCTATCTTAGAAAATAAATTTCCCCACTTAAACAATCCATTAAATAATCCATTCTTTGAAAAGGGAATCTATCCCTGATGGTGATCTTGTTAATGGCTCTTGAGTCTATACACATTATCCATCCTCCATCCTTCTTTGGACTCAACACAGTTGGCACTATGCATGTACTCGATGTCTTTCTGACCAAACCCTTTTCTAACAATTCTTGGACTTGATTCTTTACCTCCTCATTCTCTCGAGGTGTCAGTCTGTATGCTGCTTTGTTTGGCAAACTTTCTCCTGGTATCAAATCAATATGATGGCTGATACTTCTGATGGGTGGAAATGAGTTAGGCAACTCATCCACCACTATGTCAGCAAAATTATCCAACAATTCTTGAACTTCTTCATATAAATCATCCATCAAAGTACTTCTAAGGATAAATCTTAGTTTCCTCACTATAGAAAATTGCATCTCCTATTCTTTCTTGACTTCTTTCACGATTTCCTTCCCGCTCATGACAAGTATGCTTATGTTGGATTCGTTCTTCACTTTCTTCTCTTCTATTGGCAACAACATGTGTGTCCTACCATACTTCTCCAAGGTCTATGTATTCTTCTTCCCATCATGAATGGAATTCCTATCAAACTGCCATGGTCTTCCCAACAATATATGACATACATCCATGGGAATTACATCACATAGAACTTCATCTATATCCTCCTATATTAAACTCAACAAGGCATTGTTTAGTAACCATTACCTGGTGTCCTTTCTGTAACCATGAGACTTTGTATGGCTTTGGATGTGCAGTTATCTCCAGCTCCAATTTCTCCACCATCTCTGTGGATACTAAGTTATCAGTTCTCCTAGTCTCAATTATCACCTTGCATACTCTGCCTTTAGTCTTGCAAGTTGTCCTGAATAGACTGTTCCTCTCCACTGGATTTTCAACTTTTGCCTCTTGTTTTAAGAGAACCTTTCTCAACATCAGGGTTGTTCCATCCTCTGCTCCTTCTGCTTCAAAATTTCTTCTCTGTGCTTCCAAAATGTGAGCTTTGCCTCCTCCTTTATTTTTCTTGGGAAATTCCCAAGACATGTGCCATGTATTTCCATAGGCATATCACCTTACTTATCCTCCTTTGCTTCTTCCTCTTCCTCTAGAATAACTTATTCCACCACCCTGTCTTCCTCGGTAACTTTCTCCTCTTTCTGAGTGACTATGCGGTTTCTTAGTCTCGTCTTTGGATTTATGTGCCCTTTCATGGGAAACTCCCTTTCCTTTTTTGGGGGTCGGGGTCCTACCTCTACCTCATTGGATTTGTTTTCTAGCCAAATTCTCCTCTTCCTTCAGTGAAAACTGATAATAATCCTACATTGTCCTCACTGACATCATGTTGATCTCATCCCGGATTTTGTACCTCAGGCCATCTATATACCTGGAAAATTTTTCTTCATCTTTATCTCTTTGTCCAGTTCTGATGTTCATCTTGTATAAATCCTCTGTGTACTCTTTAACTGTCATACCCTTCTGTCTCAGGTTCTGTAGATTCCTAAACAGATTGATTTGATAATCTTTGGGCATGAATATAGCCTTCAACTTGGCTACCATTCTATACCAATTCTTTATCTTTTGTTTTCCCTTGCTTCTCCTCTCAGCCTGCAGTTCATCCCACCATAGTGCTTCATGTCCCTTTAGCTTGGTGACAACATGTCTCACCCTTTTCTCTTCATCGACATATTCATAGTGGAAATATTTGTCCATGGATCTTATCCAATCTAGCAACTCTTCATCATGCAAATTTACTTCATACATTGGGAACTCTATCTTGGATCTAGTTCCCAATCTAACAACTTCTCTCAACAAGCATTCTTCCAAAACATTTCTCCCTGCAGCTTCTTCAACTTCCACTTCTTCACTCTATGCATCGTTGATGTCTCCAGCATCAGGTGCCCTCCTCTGTGCTGACTCCATCGCCTCTAATATTTCACGAAGCTCTTGCATTTCTCTTTCTACAACATGATTGGCTAAAGGTGGCTCCACTTGTCTCCTCGGTGGAATTGTGATGAATGTATCTCACACACACAAAGTACACCTTCGAGCTCCTTTGTCTCCTTTCTCCTTTTCCTGTTGTTTGCAAGAAAAAATTATGATTTGGTACCACTTGATGTAGACCCCCTTCTCTCCTAAGGGCTACGCAATGTCTCGGTCAAGGATCTTAAATTCTGAGTCGAATTAGCTCTCTGAGAACTTAATGGTCTCTCTTACGAATTAATACAGTCCTCTCTTGTCCTCTTGTGCAGGCTCTATGGCACTCGCGACCCCTTTCTTGGCACTGCTGAACTCATAGGTTTCATGCACAAGCTCTTCTCCCTTTATCCCCTTCCTGCATATGATGTTGGGATATCTCCTTGCATAGACACACGATTGCGAGTGCTCCCATGAGTGTTCTGGGATAAAATTACTTTTCACCCTGCAATTCACCTCGAGCCACCACATGTACTTTTTTCAAAATCATGGTATTGATTGCGGCTCACCCTCAACTTTTTAAAACTCACGCACCTTTTGTCCCCGCAATGAAAGGTGACCGTCGATCTCATGATATTGATGGTGCTTCTAAATAGACGACTAAGATATACCTTTTTTTAGACCAACATTCCATATTTACCTCTTCGAGATCGACGGCTGTGATCTCTGTGGTTCTTCAGACTTCAATTTTTTCAAATCTCAAACTTTACCCCCCTTCGAAATACGTGGAATTCTGCCATGCGTTCTCTTGAATTAGACGGTGGGGTTTTACTTCGAAAGATCTGGTGATCGAAGTTTTTTTCAGACCTTTAACCAGAATCCACATATTCATGCCACTTGTTCTCTAGATCTGGCAGTTCATATCTACTTCAGACAATTCGATGACCGACGTTTACTTCGAGTCTCCATCTCATCGAGCTTTGGGAGTTTCAATTCTCAACTAAAAACTCTCAAAGGGATTACTCCAAAGTACACGATTGGTCGCCATGTATCCCTCTGGATATGATGGTTTAGGTCTCCTTCGTCTCTCCACAGTTTGGGAGTTTCAACTCTCAACTGAAACCTTCGAAGTGATTTCCCTAGAGTTCATGATTCATCGCCACGTGTCCAGCTTCAGATCGATGACTCTCATTGTTTCAGGATTTTGTTCCTTTCAACCAGATCAACAACTCCTTGAGTATCTTCTCGATAAATGATCGAGATCTTCTTCAGATATTTCACCTTCTCTTTGTCCACAAACTTCCGGAGTTGTGGATCTCGCGCCACCTGTCCTCCTTGACGATGGATGGTCCAAAATTTCTTTGGGACTTCAAAACTTTGGTGAATGCACCCTCCTGCATGTGTGAAGTGTTAAGGCGCGTGCACCTTTCTTTGATCAAATGGTTTTTGGTCCTTTGAGCTGTGATTCGATGACCACTGTCGCTCCTCCTACTGAGCTTCTAAATTTTTCCAACTTAGAATATTTTCTAAGTATTCAAAGGCCTCGACCTTTGTTCCTCCTACGAATCCGTCTCTTGGACCTTGTCTGCACTTCTGAAAACCACTATCTCTTTCAACCTTTCTCACCCTCTGTTCCTTTGAATTCTTAAAGAGTCACTTCGACACTTAGTCGAGCTTCGGATATGTACACTCCTTGCAACAGATTCTAGCGCAAGTTTTGGGTTCTTGTGGACGACTGTCCACACCTTGCAGCAGTCACTTTGCACTCCTTGCAAAGGGAAAGTTCACACTATCTCTTCTGAGATTCAGAATCGAAATAGATTCCGTCAACTCACTCCTTGCAGACTGTGTGCACACCTTGCATAGACTCAATCGAAGAGATACAATTGGAACTTATGAAAACATCTCACAAGTTCATATATTCATAACGAAATTAATTCATTCATGAAAAAAATGATAACAAGGGATTGCAATCAGTAACAACACTATGCGTTTGGATAAATTGTCCTCTGTTATATTCATTCAAAAGTAAAATGGCAATGACTATGATCATACAACAACTAAAAACTCAAAAATTTCCTACTAACTTGCAGCAGCCTCATTTGGGCATACTAAACCTCTATTTATCTCCGAGGGTTCTTAGGGTTCCCCCTGACTACTCATCTACTTCAAAATGAAAACCTAAATGCTATCTAAGTTCAGTTACATTCAATACTAGGAGTGAAACTCCTAGATCACTTGTGATCATTCCATTCCAAGCGTTTGATCGTCTTCCATTTTTCGATCAGCTCCGAAAGATTTGCAGTAACTGCCAACATTTTAAGATTCCAAAATGATTCCTAGATGCTAAGTTGTCCTGCCATGTGTACTTACTAATGATGCTCCTGCATCACCTTCTTCTCCCTCCAATGATTCCTTGAAATCTGTGTCTTCCCGCATGAATTTGAAGGATGATTGTTCCCATGTGATCAATGAGATACAACCCCAAGGGTCCAATAAACCACAGGCTACTTTCGAGAAGTCTAAGGGAAACAACAGTGAAAAAAGGAAAATTGTCTCACAAACTATAAAATATGGTTTTTAGATTATGTTTTTTATGATTTTAGTTGATGAAGACACTGCTTAGTGGTTTTCAGTATTTTTGGACAGTAAGCTATGTTTTGATATTTTGTGGATAATGTGGATAATGTGGACGCATATATTCTTTTTGGATATGATATAATTATTTATGATATTTAAATATCTAGTTTGAAAGATATTCAAGGGAGTTACAAGGGTGACATATGGTTAAAATGATTTTTTTTTTGTCTTATATTTCATGAGTTAAAAGGAATAAATCATAGGAATCACAACAGGTCCCACCTACCTAGTTATTATTAGTTAAGACCCTTAACTATATTATTATTTTCAGTGTTGATCGGATTAGCTACAGTTTTGTCAATAGACTATTGGTTTGGTTTTGTATAGGATGACTGAGCAATCTTGTCGTATTAATTATTTGTCTTCATCTCTGAGGTTTTGTATGCCATCCTCTATGCAACAAATAATTTTATTAGTAGGTATGGAGGACGGGGATACAATGAAATTTAATCCTCTTTCCAATACGCCCAGCTCGGTTTTGTTCAATGCGCACATAGAGAGGTTTACCACATTCTTTGCATTGGTGTCACGACTATCTTTTTTGTTGTTGAGTTGTCGTTCCAGTTTGGAGGAATGTCTGTTCTGAGCTTGCACGTAAGCACAGTCCACTTTCATGGCTGCAATGGCGTCTACTATCTTCCATAATTCGGGTGTCACGACCTGTGCTAGTTTCATGTGGAGTTTTAGTGCGCTTTTGGATAAGTGTTCCAGAATACACCTGTTCTTCCTAATTTTGCCTCTAACCCTAAACTAGTTAGTTAAGTTAAATCAACTTAACTATAGAAAGTAGTAGAACTACCTCAAATTATTTAGAAAATATAAAAGTTGAATGAGAATAAGAGACAAGAGAGAATAGAAGGAGAAATCAAGACTAAGGTTTTCTCTTTAATTACATGAGATAGTTTTAGTTTTCATTCATTTTAGAGTTTATTCAAAGCCTAATTCTCTTCTTGACAACAGGGTCTTATTGTAGACAACAAGGTTCAATACTGAACCACACTTTTCAGATGCTTGTTTTAGAGGTGTTGATCCATCCTTGATAGTCTGTGTATTCTTGTTTGTTTGTGAATTAAGTTTCATGGATGATAAAGAATATCTCGTAGAGTCAAATTGGTAGCAGTTTATGGCAAGATGATCCAGATTATTAATTTTAGTTTTACTTTCTGTCGGACTCTTTTTGTATGGTGTTCATCGAATATCTCTAAATTAGACTTTTGTCCATGCCCTTGCAGGGTTTTTTTAAAGAAAAGACATTTTTTATATCTGAGAGTGAAATAAAATTAGATTGCTATTTTGTCTCATATATGTGTATTTGTGACTTGGTTACTTTTCACTTTTTGATCTCCATGTTTACTTAATCGCAAATGTGTGTATATTCCAGAAGTTGTTTTTATTTTCTTTTTGCAACATATTTAAACTATAAATCAGTCTCATTCCTTGTAATTAATACTTGCAGATTGAGAGAATATTTTGAGGCTATAAACCCTCGGGTGACATTCCCAACTATCTTGTCCTAGCCAGGAAAAATCTGAAAATGATTGAGTAAGGTAATTCATACGTTTTCCTCAAGAATATGAAGATCTAGTTAGTTGTAAATGTGGATAACTTGAAACTTTTTTAGCCTCCCATGATCATGGATCAGGGTGAGGAAGTTTCAATACCTTTAGTTAATGAGTTTTCACCTGAGTACTTGGATGAGTTAAAGGAAGATATCATCTTGGATAGAAGGACGAGAAATTCAGGCAAGGTTGATGTTGATTATCTTCTAGTAGGCTTAAAGGGCACAAATCCAAGTAATGCAAAGTGGATTGAGAAGGACAAGGTGAGGGGACTCTTTCCTCACTTATCTGTTCATTGATGAAAGCTTTTGGTGGTCCAAAAATATATCAGTGGGAAGGTGTGATCAAAAAAGGATCCAGGGAAGACTAAGGACAACTCAGAATTCACAGAAACAACTCAGGAAGCTCAGAATAACCTCAGGAGATAGAGAAAGGGAAAAAATTCAAAGTCCTCAAAACTCATTGAAATTGGCATCATCACGAAGAGCACGTCACAAGCTTTCCAACGACGTAAATGACTCGTCAAACGGAGTTATGAATCAAAAGATATTCCTGGTCACAATTTTGGTCAATCAAGCCCAATCAACGTGGATGATTAAGCATACGCACTATTGACATCAACATAAGTACATATGATGTCAGTATCTGTATAGTGTATGTGGCACAAGCAAAGGACAACACATTGTTGACATCAAGAAACTAGAGAGTCTCCAACATCAAAATTTTCAACCTCTCGTGGGGCTAGGCGAGAAGAGATGAGACTGTTACCCTAGGATTTGAGCCCTGTATGAGACAACACATTGAACTCTAGGACAATTTTCTCTTAACCTATAGTCCAAACATAGATTTCGTTGCCTTGTAATTTTCCATTTAGCAATATTTAATTTTTATTTAATTTATGATCTTTATACTAATTACAATTTAATTATTCTATACATTTGAAGTAACAAAACTAAAACTAATAAAAGAAATACAAATACATTAAAAAAAATATAAAAAGTAATACTTTTGTTTTTATTTTAACAAAAATAAGGTAGTTAAAGCAAAGTTAGCTAAAAACTAGTACAACTTAATAAACTGTATTAGTTTTAAAGTAATTTAATTACAAGAAAAGTTTATTACCTGCAAAAACATTTTTTTATGATATAACATTTTTGTGTTTTATTTTTAAGTTAGGACACAATTAAATAACAATAAAATTAAAATAATAAAATAAACAAAAGCTTATGCACACACTAATCAACTAGTGAATAAAACTTTATAAACATGATT
>JASDQU011442105.1:10511-23504 GCA_032191745.1 Picea mariana | reverse complement strand
ATTTAATAGGTTTTAATTTGTCTCTTGAATGCTTATCGTTTCCACTTTCTAGAAATGTTGATTACTGTTAAGAAGACTATGAAGACGACTTCTGAATAGAAGCTTAGTGCCTCTTACATAATCAGCCTTAGAATAGGTTTCATGTTCACTGTTTTGACCATTTAGAAAACAAGTGATGATCATTGTCATGAGAGCTATGAAGATGACTTCTGAATAGGAGCTTAGCATCTCTTTCACCTTCAGCCTTAGAATCAGTCTTTGGGTTATCTCCATAAAAGATAAAACTATCTCTAAAATCCATATACTTTGGACATGCCTCTAAGTCTTACAAACACCGGATTGATAATAAATGCACTCTAATTTACTTAGGTAGATCTAGAGCTCAACAACAGTTGTGGGGGGGTAATTCCCCCACACCCCCCGTTAGGGAATGGGGTCCAAGCATGGCTGAAAAAAACCTTTGAATCAGGAATATAATCAGGCTCCACAACCAACATGACAGGGTTGAAACAATATGGGGCAATGGAAAAATCTATTGCCACCTTTGAGCACTTGTATTTCATAACAGAGGGCATGTCATATGCCTTCTTCAGGGAATGATTTCTTAGTGGCATAAATTATGAAATTCATTCTCATGTCCTAATGGAACACCCCCATACTTCGTTGGAATCTACTAACTGAGCCAAGGAAGCATAATAGATTGTATCCTCCCAGACCAGAAAACTCTCCTTTCTCCTCTCCCTAAACCTAACATTCTCGCTCCTCCTTCAACTCCCCTCAAGATCCAAAAATTAACCTGGGTTGAAATGGATGAATGACAACACGAGGGTCTTTGCTATAACTTTGATGATAAATATTTTCCAGGGCACAAGTGTAAGGAACAAAATATTTTTATGGCCATGTCTAAGGATGTTTATGAAGAGGAGGAAGATGTTTCCTCTGTAGCTAAGATACCACCACCAGCTGATCTAAATCAACCCTCTGATCTAACAAAATTTGAATCTATGATTTCATTGAATTCCCTCACTAGCTTCTCTTCTCCCTAATCCCTCGTGTTAATTGGTAAAATTAAGAATCAGAAAGTCATTATCGTAGTTGATAATGGAAACACCCAAAATTTTGTTCATCGCAACATTTCCCAAGAAATAAACTATTATATACATGCATTCAATAATTTTCAAATCATGATTGCCAATAGAGCTTCCATGAAATGTGGAGGACGTTGTAAAAATGTGTGGCTCCAATTTGGTCAGTACCACCTTAAACATCATATGTTTTTTATTGACATGGACAGTTGTAACATTGTGCCTGGTGTCGAATGGTTATGCACTATCGGTCCCATTGTCATGGATTTTAAGTAATTAACCATGCAATTCTAATAGGATGGACAATAGTATAGTTTCCAAGGAATCACAATAGACTCTGTTGAGATCATCAGTTCCCATCAAATGGAAAAGATCCTAAAAAAGGGTCATGATGGAATTATCGCTCAACTCCACTCCATTCATGCCATTGAGACACCCTATTTTCATGCTGACCTCCAATATATACTCTCCTAACATGAATCTATTTTTTCCATTCTCCAGGGACTTCCCCCTTCTCATGGAATCCATGATCATTCCATTCCTCTCATACTGGGTAGTCCTCCTCCCAATGTTTTCGCTCATCGTCATCCCTTTTCCTAGAAGAATGAAATTGAGAAAATTGTTCAAGAATTACTCAAAGAGGGTGTTATTTTCCTAGTACCAACCCCTATAATTCTCGTATGGTCATGGTACTCAAGAAATAAGACACTTGGCACAAATGTCCTGGTTTTTGCGCCCTAAACAAACTCATCATCAAAGACAAATTTCTCATTCCTATCATTGATGACCTCTTGGATGAATTGAGTGGTTCTCAATACTTCACCAAACTTGATCTCCATTCTGTCTACCACCAGATTCATGTGAGCAAGAAAGACATTCCCAATACTTCATTTAGAACTCATGAAGGTCACTATGAGTTCTTGGTAATGCCCTTTGGCTTGTCTAATTCTCCCTCCACTTTCCAAAGTCTCATGAAGCATGTCTTTCGTCCTTTTCTTCATCATTTTTCCTTATTTTTCTTTGATGATATTATCATTTATAGTAAAATTTGGACTGTCCATATCACTCATGTGGATCAAGTTCTCTATCTCTTCTCTTAGCACCAACTTTTCCTCAAACAATCTAGATTTCCCTTTGGAGCCTCAAAAGTGGAGTATCTAGGTCATATTGTAGAAAGGATGGTCTACGAGTGGATCCTAAGAAAATTGAAGCTATGCAAGATTAGCCTTGTCCTAAAAATCTTAATATCTTGCGTGGTTTTCTGGGTTTAACGATCTATTATCGCAAGTTTGTTCGAAATTATGGAAAAATTCCAACAGCTCTCTCTTCTCTCCTTAGAGAGAATGATTTCACTTGGACTCCATTAGCTGATCAATTCTCCTAGGCCTTGAAAGAAGATATGTGCACAAATCTTGTCCTGACACTTCCCGACTTCACAAAGTCTTTTGTCCTGGAATGTGATTCTTCATGGAAAGGAATTGGGGTTGTCCTCATGCAATATGGTAGGCCTCTGACCTTCACTAGAAAAAAATGTTTGAAGAGAAATTTGGGACAATCAATATATGAAAAGGAAATATTGACTACTGTGCATGTTGTGGATCTTTGTCATCCTTATATATTGGGGCAACACTTCCAAATTAAAATTGATCATCAGAGCCTCAAGTATTTTCTGGAACAATGAATTTCATCACCATAGCAACAAAAAATGGTGACCAATATATTTTTCTATGATTATGATATCATTTACAAGAAGGGAAAAGAAAATGCAGTGATTGACATTGTTATACAATTATTTGCCACCTGGTGACTTGATGGGCATCATCTAGAGGTTAGTAGTCTAAAACACTGAATTATACCACTTTTCCCTTGATTTTACAATACATTTTTTCCTAGCATTGGTTGTCCCTTTACATCCTATGACCAAAATTGTTGGCCACTCCTTATCCTCTTTCAAAGAGCAATCAGTTGCTCCCTGCAAGAATGCAAGGTGTGAGCGGGTTTGCTACTACTTATTTAGGATTAGTTTCCATGAGATGAGATTAAACCTCAGATTTTTCATGGTTTGACCTCGAGAAGCTTGTTGTCTTAGGCATATAGATCCAATCTAGATTAACCTTTGATATTATCTCTATTATCCTATATATTGAGGGTGTCTCATGGGAAAAAGGGGGGAGAAAGGAGAAAGAAAACTTATCCTGGTGATTTGATTACAGAGCTTGGGAAAGGTCTGCATCATCTTCCTTGATTGTAAGTTGTAAACCATTTGTTTCGTTAATAGAAGATATACAAGATTTTCCTCCTTACTTGATTTTATGTAATTGTTATAATATTTTTAAGGAAATGCTATTCTCATGTTATTTCACTAGATATATTATTCGTTTATACATGATTCATTTGATCTTGTGAAAGGTTTATGTGTGTCTCTATGCGTTCAGATCCATTTTGGTAAGAGTGAAGGTCATATTTGAGATAGATAACAACTAAGGAGTGTGTAGGGACAACCATCAGTTCATTGGGTAAACCTTTCATTATATCAACTCGTAGATTCTTATCATGTATAACTTATATCTAGGAAAATATTTAGTTTACATATCTATTGTTTCTTAGGTCTAGGAAGATCCTAAGGGAGATATCTCTTGCAGGGTTCATTTACCCCACAACAGACTAGAAACTCCATTGGGGAGGTCATTGTTGTTTAGTTAGTTTCTTCCTCAACTTTTGAATTCACATTCTCAAGATCTTTGCATGTTTTAAGCCCTGGTTTTTGTTTTCATTCTATCCATAAGTATTTTTTGAGTCTGTTTGAAAATTTTCAGACCCAGTTATGATAGATATGTCTCGGATCTATTAGTTTTCACACTTGCATGATCGTGGTCGTGGGTATTCTATTCCCACGGAGCGACCAAACCATTTTGGTCGCTAGTTGCTCCAATGTAGGGAGAGACCCTACCAAGAATTACATTGTTATGTGCAACTAGTTCTTTGTGGTTTCTCTATAGTACTATGTAAGGAGAAACCAATGCTTTTTGGTTTCATTGTGGTCATTAATAAGGTGCGACCAGGATCTAAAATCCATTTTTGAAGGGGCATCCTTCAAAAAAATCCCAGATCTATGTATGTCCTTTCTTCCACCCCTCCAAATCTCTCTCAGATCTATCCCAACAATCATTGTTGCAACATTTTCAAAGTCATTTTGAAATATCTTATTTTGTGTGCCATTTTGTTTATTTGATTAAAAACGCTTTTTTTGTCTTTGTGGGTACGGTTTAGATCATCTAATATTACTCCCCGACTTTTAGTGTTCATGGTACTTTTGTAAAGAGAGTTCATTTGTTTTTTAAAATATTTTGGGTTTTTCGTTAGATTTTCTTCCATTTTTTAAACAAAGCCAACTCTCCTGATTTGCATCTCATCTTAGAGTGCAATCCTTTTTCAAGTTATTTGAAAACTTCTTTTTACTATTGAAATCTTGAGTTTTTTGCATTTACGACATTCTTGTGGTTGAATATTTTATTCCTTGGGTGTTGGTTTTCTCCACCTTCATTCACTTTTGAGTTCTTTGCAAAGTGTTGTTGAATACTTTCATTTTGATTAAAAGAAAAAGAAGAAGTTTCTATTTTGAGTTTTCATGTGATTTGGAAAGAAGAAAGCAAAAATTTTGCATCCTACTTTCATAGTTGGAGTGTCCTGGTACATCATTGAAAGAGCTTGTTTTTGTTTGGAATTTTGGAAACATTAAAGTGATAGTTTTGAATTTCAAATTATTTCCATTTGAAAAAATAAAAGTGAAAGTTGCATATTTTGGGTGTTTCTTTACATTAAGAAGAAAAATATATTTCTCCTTCCTGCAAATAGAATTCATTGAAAGAAAAATATTTGCATTTCATTATTTCTACATAGTTTTGGAGTCAATTCATCACATCCTTAGTTTCACCTTCGTACACCATTCTAAGTAAAAACAACTATTAAAAAAATGTGCTAATAAAATTAAATAGACATTTTTTTTTTAGTACACCAACAATAGCTTAGAGCTAGAGTCTTTGGACTAGGAAAAGTGAGTAAATTGTCCAAGACTACTACACAAGACTGTAGAACACTAGAGGGGGGGGGGAATCCAACTGTCGTATAGGAATAGTTGGGAACCCCCTCTAAAACAGGGGATAAACATGAGGTCATGTGTAGAAGGGAAACAAAGATTACCCCTCCAAAGCCTAACCAATCGTAGTGGAAAGAACATATATTGGGGGGTTTTCTTAAGTGTTACTGGTTCATTTAGTCACAGTGCTTCATGAATATTGAATCTATTCGAGGTCCTTAATAGTATTATCAGTTCACTTGTCTTTAGTCCTATGGAAGAGATTCATACTTTGTTATCCTTCCCATACGTTTGGTCCCGGCTGTTGACTGTACCCCCAGGAGGCCGACTGCGAGTTGGTAACCCTAGTAACCTTTCCTAGGTATCTACAGAGGTTATTTTGGGGGGCTTCCCATGGTACCTAGGGAAGAAATCATATCACACTTTCAGTACCCTTGGAGAGTGATCCCACAAAGTGAGGGTTTCTTGCATCGAGAATGGATGTTACATGGAGATCAGGGTAACTACTTCTCATATCTTCGCTGATGTCTTAACATCCCATTTTTAGAAGATCCTTATATCTATTGTTGTTTGGTTGATAATCACCTATAGATTTTTTCTCAAGGGTGTGTTCTTTCAACATTCGTAGTTATCCTTAGGGATTGTTATTTCTATTATACTTTCACCATGGCCAACCAAGGTCTCTGAAGATCTCAAAGAATGAAATAATTGGATCTTGAAGAACATGATCTTCCGTAGAACCCTTCTAATGAAGGAACTATTAACAAATGATTTTCTTATGAAATTGATATCATAGCTCCCCCAAGTGACCAACCTGAAGGAGTGGTCGAAACCATGGAAGAAGGTTTTCCCTATTCCACAAATACACCTTTGGATGATCCTTTTGGTCAACCACTCGTTGAGTTTCCATTGATGAGTTATCATGATGCTTTTTTTGTTTACCATTTGCCACTCGATATGTACAGTAGGAAATATTTTGGCATGCATGCATCAACATCTAAATATAGAGATGGAATAGTGATCCCCCCACTGGATCTTGAGATAACCACTCTAGCATACATTACCATTATTGGAACTTATTCTTTGTGGGAAACGTTTTTGACCCATGTTACCCCGACTCAATTGTCAGTGATTACAAATTTTCTTCCTGCATCTCTAGTTGCACACTTGCATACACCAAGCACATTACTTGGTCATCCTTATGGACCTCATCTAGTCTAGTGACCAACAATGTTGCTACCTCATGAGGTCTTGTGACAAGTAGCTACATTTTTCCTCCGCCCAATCAAGGTGTTCACCCAATGAAAACTCCACAAAGTTTTCCACATACACCCAGGGGGCACGTAACAACTAGAGGGACACCTTTGTCTGTAGTCCAATAACCTACTAGCAGGTAGCCTTCTACTATGGGTAAGTTTCCACTTGGGGGGAACCTTTAGTTGCAGGTCAAGTTCCAGTTGGAGGACAAACTTTTGTTGTGGGAGAATATTCGATCTGGGGACAACAACAACTTGGGGGGAAACCTTCATCTATATGAAAATAGCCTCCTTGGAAACAACAACCTACTTGGATCCAACAACCAACTGGGGAAAAACAACCTGCTTGGAGCCAATAACTAGTTGGGGGGGAATTACCTATTTGGGTCCAACAACCAATTGGGGGGAAACCAACTAGAGGTTAGCAACCATTTTGGGTACAAACCCACACAAGAAACCAACCTCAAACCTAGGGGAATAATGTTCTGGAAAACCCTACAAGAATTTATAGTGGTTTACCATATCCGGGAGTGTCAAATAGTCCATGGGGTCAACCCAATCCAGCGGGAATATATCTGCAAGAAGATCTTCCCACTCAAATGATGAACCCCATGTTCCCTACTCCCCAAGCCACTCAACCATATATGGTCAGACCATTAGGATTTAACATGCCATCCCAACCTATGTATGGTCCTATTGGTACTTCGATGTTGCATATGTATTACCATTATTAACAACAAAACCGACAACTTCCTTTCTTGGCTACCTTGTATCTTCCAGACTTGTCACATTTGAAAAATGATCCCATACAACATGCCCCATTTTGGCCCCCTATCCCTACCAAAATACCATCTGACATCCCAAAGTTCGACAAAAAACCTAGAGAATATCCTAACAACCATGTTATGACCTTCCATCTATGGTGTTCTTCTGACTCCCTGATGGATGATTCCATTCTATTATGAATTTTCCAAAGAATGCTCATAGGTTCGACAACCAAATGGTATATTGAGCTTCCACGTAACTCCTTTGTCGACTTTAATTCTCTTTCCATGGATTTTATGGCACAATTCCAATTACCCATACAGTACGAGACCGGTACCAAGATTTTAACCTCGCTTCGACAATCCACCTCTACTCATATTTTTTATCATATTCATGAATGGAGGAAATGATTATGGTTAATTAAAGCCATTATTTCGGACCAATTCCTAGCATATTGGTTCACAAAGTCACCCCTCCCGTCCATTGCTAGAGATGTCGCCATGAGAGGTGTTGTAACCGAAGAACAAGAGATCATTCATGTTCAATATTTAGACTTGGTATATTCCTAGTCAGGAACACTATATGATCTAATCCATCATGCTCCTCAACCATCGAATGATCTGTCAAAACCAACCCCAAGAGCCCATGTTGATGGCGTAGTGGGTTTTGTAAAATTACAGTCTACGACATAATCGCAGACTAGTACAAATACCAAGTATCCTCCATGTCTTACACAAACCTATGAGGTGAACTGGTTCATTCCACTTCATCTAATCGATTCATAGAAAATAAGAAAAATAAGGGTAAATCCAAAAAATCTTCTAACCAACAGGAGAGTAAAAACACCCAAGACCCCAATGTTGGGCGAAAAAAAAATAAAGGTGAAATATACTTGCATGGTATGTAAGGAAGACCACTTCACCAAATAATTCCCATGCCTTGCCGAGATTCATCAATACCTCAAGTGAGGGGGACCTCCTTCCCAACCAACAACATTAACCAATCCTTTCCCTGAGCAAAAACAAATGATCACACAAGTTCCTGCACCTCCACCCGAGGGCAATGCAGAGTCCTTGTCTGTGAATATCATGATGGATAAATCCATGGTGGAACTATCCACCAGAGTGATGAACTATGAATCCCAAGAAGGGGATCCTTCATCTAAGGACCCTACATCGACTATACCACATAATGGCCCTCTCACTTTAGAAAAAACATCTTTCAAACCTGTGATCCACCCTTCAAAAGGAGTAATTCGAAAGACTACCCATAATCTGAATGCACATAAATATCAACACTACAACATAGTGGAAGATATTTCCCAAGAACCATGTGCCATGTTAGCACTCGAAGTATTGTAGAGTTTTCCTTCACAGTGGAAATCCTTTCTATTAACCATGGGGGGAATTGACCCTTCAGAGTCCAACATTATTTGCTTTGACATAGAACAAAGTGAGCCACGTCTCTCACACCAACTGGCATTGCAAAGCACATTTGGTTGTCTAAACTAGAATATATTTCATACGGTGATCGACAAAGGAGAGACCACTTTCATTATGTATTTTTTATGTTGAAAATCCCTTGGTTCTCCACAACTCACCACATCTCCAACCATCCTAAAATATTTTGATGGACATTATTTCAAACCTCACCAAATTCTCACCTCCTTACCCATCAAGCTCATGGGAAAGACTATCTCCGTAGAAGTTGATGTGGTAGACACCACATTTGACTATAATCTACTCTTGATTCACACTTGGTTCTATACAATGAAGGTTGTTACATCCAATTTATTTTACATTGGACATTTTCCCCATCAAGGAAATATAGTCACAATTAACCAACTAGATTATTGCACACCCGACGTTTGAGCTAATACTAGCACCAATGTACCCTTCATAGGTAAATCTTCTGGGGGGGTATGAAAGTGTTGTTATAGGAATGTTTAAAGATCCATTTCTTATGGGTATATTCCCCTTTCCTGCACCCGACACTACCCATATCTCTTTTATCAACGTGATTTTCTCATCTACTAGTGGATCCCTTAGGTTAGTTGATCCTTGGGTGGTACCTCATCTTGAGGATGTTGACTCATATGGAGCATCTATCCTGCTCATCATGATTGAGATTACCGATCGGGACATCCCTTTGACATCTATTGATATTGGTCAACAAATCCATCCTCATGTGGAGTGTGATCAAGCTTCTTCACCCGTATAGGTTGTTGACTCTCTTAGCTCTCATGATTTCTTAGATACTAAGTTTCCTTCAGAAGAGGACATCTTATAAGTCATGGCTTCCATTGATAATCCCATAGAGGATGAGGATCATCACACCTTCCTCCATAATTTGGAATTGGTGATATTTAACATGATGAGTTTTGATTCGAGACTAAGGGCATTTGTTGGGGCATCTAGTGAAATCCCTAGTCTTAACCCTTTTCCACCTCGGTTATCTTTCTCAGAAATTTCCAGTGAATCCTATGTTATCTCCTTCATTGAATATTTGTGTTTTGTACTTCCCTCATGTCTTTATGGATCCCATCAATGAGATTCCATATCTCACAAAAACACTCATGATGAATATCTTCAGCCGCAGAGATTTGTTCCTATGTGGCATGACCCTGACATGATGTTCCATAATGCCTGTAACGATTCATGAGTTATTCAATTATGAAAAAGATCCTTGGCCTGAGCCTAGTAATGGGCTCTCCTTTTTCTAAACCATGAACATGTGTAGTTCCTTGTACATGGGTGTGTGGTGTATTTTATCACTGAAAAATTGTCTGCAGCATTACAAACAATGGTTGAAGAAAGACATCAAATCCAACAAAAAATAGTACACCTACAACCTCAAAATCCATCAAAAAGGCATAAAACTATATAATTGGTTCAAAAAATCAAAGTGTGTGAATTCACCAAAGGAAGCGCACGCACTGTGCACAGAATGTGCGGGCTAACACAACCCTAAACGTGCATTGTACGTAGAATGCGCAAGATGCATGAATGTTTATGAGAAAACTTGTGAACTTCTCATGAACGATGAATTTATGAAACTTTTAGGCCTCTCAACCACTTCCATTCTGACGCCCAACATGATTTGACATTTAAATCTGAGAGAAATCTAGCTTGGAGGATGGTCAAGGGCTAGGAAGTGCCCTAAAAGGCCCCTTGTTCACATCATGAACTAGTTATATCTTGCCATGAATGGACACTATAAATATATGACCTGGGTGTGCTAAGAAGATAAGAACTTCAAGGTATTGTTGTGCTGCAAGAATTCTTCTTGGAGAATCCTCTTTTCTCTTTGAATCATTCAAGTACTATAGCAAGGGCCATTCAACTCACCTCTTGAGAGGATTGGCATTGTATTTCTTCACCATTGTTATTTTCTATTGTATGAAGAGAAGAGCTCTATATTAGGGAAGTCAAGAGCCCTCCCAAGGAGGAAAGGGGGATTCATAATTCCCTGCCTTTCTCTATGGTGCTAGCCTATCAATACATTGTTCCATTGGTAGCTATATGATTGTCAGTTTTTTATTTTCATGGTTCTAGTTCTTGCAAGCTTCTCTAACATTTATTTCCTTTTGTTTTTATTTTCATTTCCTTGTTTAATGTGTTTTTGGTTATCTAATCAACTCACAAACCTCTGTCTCATTTAGCTAACTTAACTAGGCAAGTAAGTGTTGTGTTTTTTCTCACCAATGTGGAAAAACCAACACAACAGTGACTTTTACCAAAGGATGTCAAAAATGTAACCAATCCCAAAAATAAATACCAAACTGAAAGGATAAAATTACCAGAATGACCAATAAATAACTTAGATGTGAATTTGAGTAACCACCAAGCCAGGAAAAAATGACAAAGGGGACAAAAAAGGGCCAAAAAAGACTATAAATAGAGGTGGACAACTCATTTTTACCATTGCAAGTTGGAAATTAACCAAAAGGTCAAAAAACCCTTTCGTTAAAAGAGCAGATTCTTGGAGCTACAGTGGACAAAACAACCTTCTATTTGGACCAAGTAAGTACAAACTACCTACTCTTGCATTTCAATACTTCCTTTGTAGTTTAATTTGGAGTTTGGGAGGGGTGTGCTCTTGTAAAAAGGGAGGCCATGCGTGTACGCGGGCTATCCAAGTCCATCCCACATATGGACTCAGGTTGTCCAAGTCCAACCCACGTATGTACTCGAGCATAATAATAAACAACCTGCGTACATACACGACTATGTAATAAACAACCCGTGTAAACCCTCCTTTGCATTGAAAAAATATAAAAGTAAGCATTAACTTCTCTCCATTTTTGTCATGTGATAGGATGTATGTTCACTGCAGGGAGAGAGAGTAGGAGGAGCTCAATGTCTTGGTCGAGGAGGACCATGTGTCCATCGCTTCACTGAAACAATGTGAATTATCGAAGTTCTTCCAGTGTCCATTTATGAGGGCACAACCAAGGATTCTCAATGCTCTTGTGGAGTATTTCCATCCCGATGTAGATGAATTTATGTTGGAGGGTCAATCACTAACCTTGACTACAAAGGATATATACTTTATGACTGACCTCTCGAGAAGAGGGGAACCAATCAAGTTGAGGACTTTTCCTCTGGGGTCATTCAACATTGAGGATTACATCAACATGTATTATGAGGCTAGCACTGAGAAAGTAGGTTCTCAAGGGCCGATACACAATATCACCAGCCTCTCTTTACGAGTGATCCTACTTTTGATCGGGTGGATTACTGGATCTACAACACTCCATCAGGCCTCACATGCACATATGCATTGTGCCATTCAGTTTTTGGAGGCAATTGTTTTTTACTGGAGTACCACCATGCTTGTATGCATGAAGAGACAGTTCACAGAGTGTCATTGGCATACCAACAAGAAATTTCAGTTTGGTATCATTCTATGCTCCTTCTTTGAGAGGGTGCCTAGTCTCAGTCCCAGAGAGATGGTATGGGGGCATGTAGCCTCCTTCCCAGCAGTGAGCAGGTGGGGAGATTTTTTGCCTAGACAAGGTGGAGGGAGGACTATAGAGGCCTTTGATGACAAATTTTTTGACTGGTGGGCACGTCAGATCCCAGTGATCGAGGATTACCCATATGCAGGGATCAACTTCATCATAGATCCAGACATGTGTGTGCCTCCCGGCAAGGAGCATGGCGATGTAGATGAATTTATGTTGGAGGGTCAATCACTAACCTTGACTACAAAGGATATATACTTTATGACTGGCCTCTCGAGAAGAGGGGAACCAATCAAGTTGAGGACTTTTCCTCTGGGGTCATTCAACATTGAGGATTACATCAACATGTATTATGAGGCTAGCACTGAGAAAGTAGGTTCTCAAGGGCCGATACACAAGATCACCAGCCTCTCTTTACGAGTGATCCTACTTTTGATCGGGTGGATTACTGGATCTGCAACACTCCATCGGGCCTCACACGCACATATGCATTGTGCCATTCGGTGTTTGGAGGCAATTGTTTTTTACTAGAGTACCACCATGCTTGTATGCATGAAGAGACAGTTCACAGAGTGTCATTGGCATACCAACAAGAACTTTCAGTTTGGTATCATTCTATGCTCCTTCTTCTTTGAGAGGGTGCCTAGTCTCAGTCCCAGAGAGATGGTATGGGGGAATGTAGCCTCCTTCCCAGCAGTGGGCAGGTGGGGAGCTTTGTTGCCTAGACAAGGTGGAGGGAGGACTATAGAGGCCTTTGATGACAAATTTTTTGACTGGTGGGCACGTCAGATCCCAGTGATCGAGGATTACCCATATGAAGGGATC
>JASDQU011442105.1:0-10491 GCA_032191745.1 Picea mariana | reverse complement strand
AGTCCCAGAGAGATGGTATGGGGGAATGTAGCCTCCTTCCCAGCAGTGGGCAGGTGGGGAGCTTTGTTGCCTAGACAAGGTGGAGGGAGGACTATAGAGGCCTTTGATGACAAATTTTTTGACTGGTGGGCACGTCAGATCCCAGTGATCGAGGATTACCCATATGAAGGGATCAACTTCATCAGAGATCCAGACATGTGTGTGCCTCCCGGCAAGGAGCATGGCGATATAGGTAACATATATTTTAAATTTTATTAAATTTTTAATTTTCATATAAATCCTTTTTATGTGTGTGTAAAGTACTGACTTGTGAATTTGTTATGTACATATGTGGGGCTTGTTTGACTGGCAGACTTCACTAGGAATTGACGTCGTCCTAGACCAAAGGCAGGACCAACAATGGTGGGAGGACCAATAGTTGTGGGAGGACCCCCAATCAAAGAGGTTGACAAAGTATTACGATGAGTGGAGCGAAACCTCAGTGTGCTCACTCGTGCCATTCCTATGGTTGAGATCGAGGATCTCCCCTTGATGATGCAGCCACATGTAGTAGGGGTGCCTCAGACTTGGGTCCAGTTGTTTCAGCGTCTTGCAAACACCTTCGTTGATTATAGGAGGGCCAAGAGGCCTCGACCTTAGATAGTTTTGTACCATTGATGTGCCAAGGGAACTTCTTGTACTATACATATATTTTGAGGGTGTAATGCCCAATGATGTAGACCGATGACTTTTGAGGCTTTCATGCCCACTTTTGTACTCATAACACTATTTTTGGACATATATATATACATCTTTCTTGTTTTATGGATAACATTTTTTACAAATGTATTTACATGTGTATGTGTGTGCTTTTCTTTTTATATGTGAGCAACATGCCAATCTAAAACTTGATTAGCTAGAGTATTTGTTAGATGATTAAATCTCCTAGGAACATGGATATACGTAATGTAATCAAAATATTTTTCTAAGATATGTACCCTAAGGAATCATCGGTGCAAAGTGGGACCATAAAAACGGTAAACCCCATTTAACTGGGACACAAATAGCTGAGCATCTAAGTAAACCTAGAGGCAAGAAATTCCATGTGACAGGAATCATGAAGCAATTCTATCACTGCGCTATACTCAACAACATTATTTGTTGAGTCACCTAGACAAATACCTCTGGAAGACAACAAATGGCCTCCATGTGTGAAAATCACCCAAGCTGCGGAAGAAATCCTTCGAGTGTGTCAACTAGTGCCGTCCACGAACCCAAAGTAAACCTCTGATTCACTTGACATCTACCATAGTTAAAAATAAGACATAAATAACTACATGTCCACAAGACAAAAGACAAAAATGTATAAGAGACTATACATATATACAAGAATCCACCTAGATGACCAAACTAAGAGTAGTACTTCTTAAGGTAGAACCCATTTCTAGACTTTTCCAAAGCATTTCCCTCAAAATCAACCAGATGGTAAGCGCCCTTCTTTAAGACCTATTTCACAATGAAAGTTTTGAACCACATGGGTTTGAACTTACCTGCCCCTAGGGGATATTTTTCTTGATCATAGNGTAGGCTTAGCTTATGAGCCTCATTAGCTAAGCCTACATCACGATGTTTCTCATCGAGCTGCTCGAGATATGGAAGGCGTTTCTCAAGCGGTGAAGTGTCTGGCAGTAACTCCACTACCAACTTTAAAGAAGGGATATGGCATTCAATAGGTAAGACTGCTTCTAGCCCATATATGAGTTGAAAAGGTGAAAAATCGGTGGCATTCTTCAAAGACGTTCGATAGGCCCACAACGATGAATATAACATCAAATGCAAATTCAACTTGGAAGAATTGATCATCAGCTGAAGGATAGTCTTAAGAGACTTATTCACAGCTTCAACCTGACCATTCACTTGTGGGTATTAGGGTGACAAATGTTTCTGTTTGAACTCAATATTTGATGCTAATTCAGCCATCATTCTATTCTGGAAGTGATTGCCATGGTTAGTGATAATATTCTTCGGGATATCGAACCTTGCTACTATCTGATTAAAGATGAAAAGAGCTATGGTTTTGCCATCATTGTTGAATGTTGGCATAGATTCGACCCACTTCGTGAAGTAGTATACTGCTACAATGATGTAACGATGTCCCCTAGTTGAAGTTGGGTGACATGTAGTAAATTCAATCCCCCACTTGGTGAAAGGACCAACAACAATGACCAAAAACATAGGAGCAGGATGTGCCTGCATCTTCTAACAAAATATCTGGCATGGGTGGCACTTCTTGACCACCTCCACACAATCCTTGATTAATGAGGGCCAGAAGTAACCTGCATGTAGAATATTTTGGGTTGTTTCCAACCAAGACAAATGACCACCACATGCTCTGGTGTGACATTCATTCAAAACGATATCTACTTCTTCGTGTGTGAGACATCATCGAAGAATGCAATCCATGCCTCAACGATACAAAGTGTCATCGAGTATAAGATAGTTTTGCGCCTAATGTCGAATTCGTTGATGCTCATCGTGAGAAGCAGAAGTGAGGAACTTCAAATTTTGGAGATACACAAGTATATCTCCATACAAGAGGTCTGAAGATGCAATTAGAAAAATATCTCCATTGATAGGTGATTCTTTGGGCATGATATCACTACAGTCAAGGGATAGTTCCGAAATGAGTTCGGCAAAGACCAGTGACTTTTTGGATTTCCCAGAAACAAAATCCAAGTCAAACTCTTGTAGGATAACTATCCATCTACTGATATTTCTGCAAATGACCCGTCGTGTTAGCACATATTGGAAAGGGTTGATGACAACAATGACAGTGATCTTGCAAAGCAAAATGTAGTGACGGAACCATTGGACAACATGGATAGCTTCCAAAGCAAGTTTCTCAACATGAGAGTATTTGAGTTCTGGTCCAACCAAGCCTCGACTAAAATAATATATGACATGCTCTTCGGGAATGTCATCCTCTCACACCAATACCATGCCAATGGATGACTTTTCCGCAACCAAATACAACAAAAAATCTCTGTTATAATCAGGAGGCTGAAGCATAGGGGCACACATCAAGGAAAGTTCTAGTGCTTCAAAAGGGTATTGAGCAGCTTCATCCCAATAGAATGGGACCCCTTTTTTCAAAATACACATGAACCCTTTAGTGATCTCAACATAATTAGCAACAAAATGCCAAAGAAAATTCTCTTTCCCCTGTAAGTCCTAAAGCTAGGGTATTGTGCATGGGGGAGGAAACTAAACTATCGCCTCAACCTTGAGAGGATCAACCATGATCCCTGTTGTCGATATAATGAAACCTAAAAGATGACCTGACGTCATGCAAAAACTACACTTGTTATGACTCAAGCGAATCTGATAATATCGACATTGCTCAAATATTAGTTGTAGATGGGCGGGATGATGAGAGCTCTTGCGAGAACGTGATGTTAGATCATCGAGGTACACCTCGACTATGTGTTTGAGGTCATGAAAAGTGAATGACATGGCCCACTAAAAGGTAGCTCCAACATTCTTAGGACAAAAGGCATCTTTCGACATGCAAAGGTACCCCAAGGAAAAATAAAGGTCGTTTTATGTTGGTCCTCGGGTTTGATTTGAATCTGATTGTATCCCGAAAAATTGTTCATGAAAGAAAAAACTTCGCAACTTTCACATCCATCGTCAATCTGATTGATAAATGAGGTTGGTAAATTGTCTTTCAGGAAGGCCTTATTAAAATCATGAAAATCCATACAAATATGAATCATGCACTATTTCTTGTTGACTAGGACTGGGTTCGACACCCATTCTATCAATTGTACGAGGTAGATAAAATCAACTTTGAGAAGTTTTTCTACTTCTGCGTTGATTGTTGCCTCTTTTCGAGGATTGACCAGATGAAGCTTCTATCAGACTAGTTTGGCATCAGGATAAGTCATGATTTCATGTTCAAAAATTCATGGGTTGATTCCTGGCATCTCCTCTTAAGACAAGGAAAAAACGTCACAAAACTCCTTGAATAGCTCGATGTAAGTTTGAATCTCTTCGGGGGAGAAATCCACTCTAATGAAAATATTCTCCGTGATGCCAGGGGTTTTAGAGATATTGATTGGAATCATTGTAGCAATGATTTCCATGTTACCCTCTGCATAAAATTCATGCGTAGTCAAAGGATTTATAGGACAAAAGCTATCTCCATTCATGGTAAAAACAAACTCTCATGCCTCCACTCTCCTAAGCTCGAGAAGAAAATTATATCTATGATGTAGATCATCCCAAGGTCTATTGGGACCAATCATTTCCTCGAGAATCACCTCATCAGAGGGAAAGACCAAGTCTAAAGGATCTTGAGTGGTGAGATAATCCTAAGCCCAAATAGGCTTAAGAACTGGATCTAACTCCTGCGAGGGAGTTGGATCTAGGTTGGTTGAGGCTTGTTGGACAATGTTGTATGCAACCTCGGCCACAGATAAGGGCATGGCCATGCCAAGATGCCCTATCCCTTCCATCGAATCTGACGAGGAAGGTAAAGTCCATGGGTCGTGAAAGTAGCTCATTCTAAAAGATGACACTTTTAGGATTGTAGGCCTCGGTTGGTCGGGAACAACTGATATAAGTTTACATCATTGGAATGTGGTGGGAAATCAAAATTTCCCATCAACGATGGAAACAAACCGACACCTAAGTTGACAGTGTCACGCTGTAGGTTATAAATCATCGGGACCATGGAAGCCCTTGATGAAGGGTTAGGATGAGAAAAGGAAAATTGGACGATGGTCACTGTTCGACCCTCATGCAGAAAGAACAAGACTCAAAAAACTGCAGAAACCACCGCATGCATCGCATAAGTCCAGCTCCTTCCTAACAAAATATTGTAGTCGAGAGGTGTATCGACCACTTTAACTTCGACACACACAATTTTACCCCCTAACTACACAGGAAAGGAAGGAATCATTTTGTGTGGTATAAACGACCGACCGTAAAAATCCATAAGAAATGTAAGCGACAGAGACAACTCAAGTTGGGCAATGGAATTCCAACATGCCAATGACATCATGCAAGTCGAGGCACCCTCATCAACCACCGTACAAAAATTGTTCTACATAAAATATTTCATGGTGTAGGCCACTACTATTTGAAAGGCAATGTGGTGAGGAAGATGAGGTTTTAAGTCGGTTGGATTGAAAATGATCGCTCCTGGGTTACTAGTCTTTATCGCTCCAAAGGCAGACAACAGATCTTTTCTCTGTGAGGGAAAACTCTGGAGGACTTCCAAAGTGGACATTGCACAAGGGTTCTTTTCCAGATCCTCCACAGTGAAGTAGTTCTAAATGACCATCGCATTTGTATTGTAGGAAGCCTTCTTAAACACACCTTTAGGGATGCGAGTCATTGTTTCTCCCACTGCCTTCTCAATTTGGAGAGCATTTGATGGGTTAGCGGCCTCCTTTCCCTTCTTAAAAGATTCTAGAATTTCGTAGTCACAAGTCCTAGTCGATAAATGAGCATCAATGTTCATCATGTAAATGTTTGCGACTGGGTTGTTATTGGTAGGCATGGGGGGTCCCTGACTTCTCCATGCTGCTCTTGTGGATGTGGAAGCCTAAGCCATATTTTTCCCTTATGGAAAAGGGTTCGTCAACACAACAGGTTTTTGTTGCGCTAATAGCTTCTGGGCTTTTTCAAGCCAAGGGAATAGGTGAGTTGGGTGGTCTTCCGTGCAACGATTACATAGATACTTCGACTTCTTCTTCTATGTTTTCCCCCCGCCAACATTATTGGCATCCTTTTTATCCCATTTACCCTTCTTATTTCTTTGTTTCTTCTTTCCCTCGGTCTACTAGTTGGCCTTGGGATTCGTCAACTTCACACTGTCTACATCCGACACCTGGGTAGGGGGAACAACTGAACTCGAATTCTGGCTGGCACAGTATGTTGTATCGACAATTATTGCAATTGATTTGAAAATATATCCATGGACTTGCTTTGTGTTGAGCCCACAATGCCATCGGTGTGAGGCCCAGAATTTTTTTTGGCCTTATCGAGAGTAGATCATGGTGCATCTGGAAATATCTCGTAGGGCATGCCAGACTAAGAGTAGATCAGTCCTAATTGTTGGGCTCTCATAATAGCCTCCTCTTCTGAAAACACCCTGAAGTTTGATACATCCTTGGATATATAGGGGACCAAAGACTTCAAGAACCACTCAAGAAAAAAAGCAGGAGGGACCTTGACCTTAATCAAGCTCTTTCTTTGTCGCCATTCTAGGATATGATCAAAGATGTGGTCGTCCTTGGTTTGCTCAAAGTTTGCCAACAATTCAGTGCCGACATCACATTTCATAGGTAACTAGAAATGGTTCAAAATACCATCACCAAGTCATTAAATTAAGAGTACCCCGAGCCATCAAGCTCAATATACCACTTCAAAGCACCCCCTATAAGAGTGCATTGAAAAAGGCGCAGCTGAACAAAGTCATCTTTCAGGGAGTTTGATGAGAACCACAAGTGAAAGGTAGTCATATGATAACCTAGATCTTTGCCAGGATTTCCCTCAAATTTTGGGATATCTGAAGGAAACTTAGTCGGCATGGGGGACCAATGTGGATCGTGACAGATCAGGTCATTCAGTAATCTCGACAAGTATGGAAAATGTAGAGTTTCTAAAAAGGTTATTTTCGGTTGTGAATTATTTACAAGAAAAGAGGGCCCTGGGTTTTGACTGGCACTAAGTTCCCAGAAAAATTTGGATTACTGGACATGATTTTGGTAGAAACTGTGGCCTTGATCAACAAAATGAAATTGTGTCTGTTGAGGCATCATCGATTGACTCCTGAAATTGGACGACATAACTTGTGCAGGGTTTTCTCCTTGCATTGTGTTCCAAGGACCTTGGAAGGGGATGTCCCCAACCGATCCAATGGGAATGGGTACAGATCCTTGCCCAAGGTTTCATTGAGTATGGAAGGGGTTACCCCTGACCAACATTCCTTGTGAGGGAAATGAGCCCTGCCAAGGATTCCAAAGACCATGTGTGGAGTATACTCCACTCGTCGCTCTTGTGAAGGAATTGTACCTTGCATCGGGTTCTGTTGACCAAAGATGGGGTTTCTCCCAATCGATAAAATGATCAAAGAAAAATCATTGTTACCAAATGCACTGAACAAAGAGAACAACATAGATCCCACTGACGTAGTGTAAGAGGAAGGTCCTAAACTGCCTCCAACAAACAAGCTATAATTAGTGTTAGGCCTGATTGGATGTTGAAAAGCACCGCCAAGCAAAGGGTACGAAGGAGGTATATGACCCCCACCATAAGGAATGGCATTAAAATGGGCATTAGTTCCCATGGTTGACCCTTGCAAGGGAGCATTTGAGCTCCCTGCCCCCAGAACCATGGTCTGTAAGGTAGAATAAGTAAGGACTAAGTTCGTATCAAAGCTAAGCATCCCATATGAGAAGAGAGCATATGTTGCATTCTGAGTAAATAAAACAGTTTTCATAGTCGTTAAAGGTATCAGACCACTACCCGTAGTTGTGGGAGTTGGGACAACTAAAGTCTTGACTGGAAAAGGTGGGGGAGGAGGTAGGATGCCCCCTCTAGTAGTAGTTGTAATGGGAGTACAGGGACTCTCGGACGAAGTAGAAGAATTTTCTTCCATTTTCTCCTGTAGAACTAGCTAGTGCTCAGAAGATGTCACCTCGGGGGGGACAATCTGGATCAAGATCAGTGTCGACAAGTCGATAATCAAAGGATTGGATATCTTGCAACCTTCAGTCTCAAGGTTAGAACGATGGATTCCTATGGAGCCAAAAAGTCTCCTCTCAGAGCAAGCTCAAGCACATTTTTTTGCGGCTTGGTCACTTTGAACGATCCTTCTTGATCAAGTCTTCACCTCAACGGTGGCGGAGGTGGCTCCAAAGTAACCGGTGACAGGCCTTGAAGCCTTCGCAACCGATAGAGCTGTTAATATTCCACTTTGTGAAATGATCAAATGACACAGTAAGGCTTGACTAGTGTAGAACACAAAGCACACACTAAAAAATTTCCTAAAGATAAATCAAGCGGTCGACTAACTAGTGGGAAGGATGGTTACGCCTATCGCTGACATAGCAACTAACCAGTGTAAGTGCAACTCAAACATGGAAGCACCCTCCAGGTATACTTTGTGAATCATGATCTGACATCCACCCTAGGCAGCATGGTATACCCTCGTAGTCACCTGTGTAAGTCTATAAAATATGGGCAACTAGGTTGCCAACTCGCAGTCAGTCACTAGGTGGGTATAGTCGACAGTCGCGAAGATTGTAATGAGCAGGATAACAATTTTGAAGCCCTTCAAAGGTGATGAAAGCAATTGGTTCGGAAGAAAAATAAGGATCTCCAATGGATTCAAGGTCCACGAAGCTCTGTAGGCAACTGTGATCAGTATTATTCCTGAGAAATACCCTCAATATACAATCCCCACTACGTTTAGTCCGGCTTTGGAGGGGTTATATCTTCTACCTTTCCTCACCAACCTCATTTTTATCCCCTATGCTAGATGGGGTTACTGACTAACTCTTACGGCATTGGAATTAAAAAAACTCCCTATCTCAGACTCGAATGTTTGTTTTAAATTAGTGGCCTTGAAGAGTTTCCTCTTCACACCTAATTCAAGGCCCTAAAACACTAAACTATTCGGTGAACCCTACAAACAAAAAGTCTAATATATTTTAAGTTAATCATTAATTTTAAGGCTTGATTTACGCAAAGGGTGTGGTAGTGCAACTAATGGTGTTATGAAGATACGAATAAGGAAGATAACTTTAAAGCATTTGAAAGAAAAATATACTTTGAAATTAAAGCAAAGCTTGTAAAAAATCTTTGTAAAATTAAACTTTTCTAATCAATATTTCAAGATCTTGTGAATGATTAAATCCTAAAACTTGTTTTTGTTTGACTAAGAAAAACTACTTGTATTTCAGGAAATCGAAAAGAACTTTGAAATGAAGACTCCTTTTCTTTTGCAAATAACAACCTTGACTACTTTACCAAACTATATATAAGAAAACATTTTTTTTTTTTCGAACTGCTTTAACAAGAAAAACTGAAGTAAAAACTTTTTTTGTTTTTCAAAGAAAGAAATAGGAACAAAGAGAAAACTAAAAACAAGATTGATAAAGATCCTAAGACAAATGTGGATCAGAGGGATTCAACCAAGAAACCAAAAGGTGTATCTAAAACTTGACAGATCGCTCTAAACCTTTTAGGGAAAATAAAAGAAAACTAAGGAACAAGCTAACTGAAACTTCAACCCAAGCTATGGCCAAAGACAAAGACTCTGACTGGTTCAAGAAAGTCCTGAGAAGTATGAACTTCTATCAGGAAAGAGACAAACTTTATCTTTGTTAAAAAACACATTCAAGACACAGAGACGCAAGCTATTGCATCAGCAGTTTGTGTATGTACACGGGATATCTATTGTGTAGAGCGTGTATTTACGTGGGCTGACCCAAAACAGGGTGCATACACCTCTGAGACTTTTCAAAAATAAAAAGACAAGGAAGACTAACAAGGTAGGGAAATATGGTATGCACCTTATAGGTGACCAAAAACCCTTAAAAGACTCAGTAAACTTGACTGAAACTCAAAAGGAAAACAAGAAGCCAATCAACAACCCAAAAAAACCTACCTAAAAACCCTAGAGAGACTCCTCAATGGAGTCACCAATTCTACTAGAGGGAAAATCCCCCTATAATTATACCAGGGTTTAAAGTATAGGCAGAGAAAATGACTCCCTAAAAGTCAATCTAGTTTTTACACTACCCCAAACATACCAAAATAGATTAACATAAAGCAGCGGAAGAGAAGATCAATAACCGTACCTTTTATCCAATGTTTGGTGATGATCTCCTCAATCTATGTAGCTCCCAAGGCTGCAAGTCTCCTCCCAAAGCTGACCTGTATCCAAAACTGGGCAAACAAGGCCATGCTATTTCTATTCATCAATTGGGGTTAGATATCAATTTTTATGTATAAATCAAAGAAAATACATAAAACATCATCATTTGGGACAAGGAAACAAGATTATTTTATTCATTAATCAAAGATTGAAGCTTACAATCCTTGCAAGCTGATGCTCCACGAACCTAGTCCGGGATCCTCTTAACAATGCTCCAAGTGAACCTTCAATCATCCTCTTCTCACAATCTACTAATCACCTCAAGGGAAGTGTTAAGAACCAAACATCAATATAGCATGGAAAAACCTCAGGAAAAGTACTCAACGCCTTGAAACTGAGATAATTTCAGATAATAAGCCTTTTCGAGGGGGCAACCTCCTTTTACCCCACTTAAAATGTTCAAGTACAAGATGATTCAAAATGAAAATGTCTCCTTGGTATATATAGGAGACTAGGAGGTATAATTACAAATAATGGCCTAAAGCCGACATAATTAAAATAGCATTACTAATCTAAATTACAACTAATGGCCTAAAGCCGACATAAATAAAATAGCATTA
>JASDQU011442104.1:0-17075 GCA_032191745.1 Picea mariana | reverse complement strand
CCCCCCCTCAAAGTACAATGTATGTAAAAAGAAGAATCGACAGTTTATAGGCAATTGTGTCCTTCACTCCAAAATGACTGCGTAAAGAATGGAACTTATGCTTAGTGAAGGTCTTGGTGAAGATGTCTACAATATGTTCTGTTGAAGGAAAAAATTGCAAGTCGATGATCCCCTCGTGTACTAAGTCCCAGATGTAGTGTTGTAATGTCCCTTTCCAAATAGGATCTCTAGAGAGGAGGCTTAATGGTATAAACCGCCCCATTAGACTATAGCTAGGGCCAGAAAAGGGGTAAACAAGGTTACTAGAGGTCACTCCAGTCAAAGGTGTTATGTTTGAAAAGTGACATTGAACTAAAAATGGTTAAAAGCGCTTTTAAGTCATTATGAGCTAAAAATAGAACATATGAGCTAAAATTAGAAGTCAACAATGAATTAGGGTTTCAGCAGTGAATTAGGGTTTTGGAAAGCTATCAGAGAAGAGTCAGTGACCTAATTCATCATTATGCAGATTATGACTTGTCATTGAGGAGAGAGAGGTGCATCTCAGAAGAGATAGTTTAGTGAATTCTAGGAGGAAGACACCAATTGGCTGATTTTGGTGTTGAGAGACACACCCTAGTCATCAGGAAGATCACACAGGTTTTCCATCATTCTTCAGCAGTAGTTATGTAGGATCTAGTAGCAAGGGTGCATTTATCTAGGGTGAGAGCGCAGCTCCTGAGGAGGTTCAGGGAATCGATTTGTCCCATCCAGGGAGAGTTCATAGATTCCCCTCCGACCTAGTTGAGAGGAAGGAAAGGCACATCTTTTTCCTGGATCCTCGTCAGATTCTAACAGAGGAATCATCTGGGGCACATTTTCCAAACTTGGAAGTGTGGCACTTTTGGCGAACCTATTCGGGGTTCTCGAGGGAGCATCAGATCAGATTCAGGGAAACCCTTCCGACCCATTTCCTAGTATACCAAGGCGATCATTTTGAGATGCATCTCGGCGGATTCCGATGGTGGAATCACTAGGACGCATTTTGCCAATGAGAGACAGGTGCATTCCCCCAGGGGGATCCATCCGGGATCCAGAACCACCAGCAGAGGAGCCGGTCAGTTACGAGACACGTGAGCTAGAGTAGGGCGCACCATTTGGGATAGTTTCCAGGCCATTCTGAGAGGTACAGCCTCCAGGGCAAACTTTCCAGACTTCCAGTAGTTACCATACGAGCTGCCATAGTTCCAACTCATCCATTGATCCTACAGTGCTCATCTATTATCGGGTATTATCATTTAGTTTGCTTACTGTTTTCTGGATAAGATCCTTTTGTATTTTGATCTAGTCGAGTGATTCATTTTATTTAGCTGCATTCGGCCTTTATACTCTGCAGAGATATCATAATATAAACCTTTTAGTCCTTTGTCGCATTTGTTATTTGTATGATCATTTATATGTTGTAAATGATTAATCCTACACACACATTAGCATCACTTCCTAGACTATCCAAGTCAGGAACATTACAAGTGCATGTGGATCTTGATGTGCTTCATCCGTTGCCTCTGAACTATGCCCAACTCAGTGATAAAATGTTGTAGCCACATAGCCTGAATGGTTATGTTAACTACCCCTATGTACTCTACCTCAGCTGAAGATAGATAAATAGCAGCATGCTTCTTTCTCGACCAAAATATAGGCCCGAAACCAAGACTGAGTGAGTAACCATATGTGGACTTGCAATCAATGTTATCGCCAGCCTAGTCAGAATCAGTGAACCCGATGAGGTCCAATGCAGATTTCATTGCATAGTGAATCCTAAAGGTGATGGTGCCATGTACGTATCTAAGGATACACTTTGTAGCCTTCCAATGTAGATCATGTGGCTCCTGCATGAACCTGGAGACTGCTCCAACTACATAGGATAGGTCTGGTTTGGAGTGTGTGAGATACAACAAGCTCCCCACTAGTTGTTTGTGCAGTGTGTTTTCAACCAATGGAGTGTCCTGGCCATCCTCAAGTCTGAATCCTAATAGGAAAGGAGTCGGGGAAGACTTGTTGTCTGTCATGTGAAATCTCTCAAGGAGATCTCGTGCATACTTGGCTTGAGACAGTTTGATGCTTGATGCATCCTGACTGATCTCAAGTCCAAGGAATAAATGTAGTGGACCCATGTCCTTCATTAGGAACCTGTCATGCAGAATCCTCTTTACTATAGAAATCGTTGAAGTCGAGCAACTGGTGATCAACAAATCATAAACATACAAAACTAGGAATAGAAGTGAATCAGTCATCCTGAGCATGTAAACATCCAGTTCTGAATTACAACGTACAAAGTTCTATGATAGCAGGTAGGATTCCATCTTGGAATACCATTCCCTCAGAGCCTTCTTGAGGCCATAAAGAGACTTCTTCAGTCGATAGACCAAACATGAATCCTGCATAAATCCTTGGGGATGCTCCATATATATCTCCTCAGATAGATCGTCGTGAAGAAATGCATTCTTCACATCCATTTGATGGACTTCCCATCCCTTGGTTGTCGCAATGGAAAGTGCCAAACATATGGAATCCATCTTCACTACTGGAGCTAAGGTCTCATCATAGTCAATGCCATGCACCTGTTGAAAGCCTTTGGCAACTAGCCAGGCTATTTATCTGCTAACCTATCCATTTGTTGCACTCTTGGTCCTGTAGACCCATCTGCACCTGACAAGTTTCCTTCCTAAAGGAAGGGGAACCAGATCCCAAGTTTAGTTCTCGATGAGGGAGTTGTACTCCTCCAACATGGCATATTCCCAAAAGGGATTTCAAACAACCTTGCCATAAGACTGTAGATCTGAAGACTGAACTAAGAAAATATTCCTAGGTGGCATCATTTCAGTGGAAATGAGTGCAAGAGAAGGATCCTTGAAATCAAATCTAGTCCTCCTAGTATCAGTTGGATCCCCAACAAGATCCACTACATCCTGAAGAGTAGTCTTGGCCCACTTGGGCCTCTTCTCTGGCTCTGCATATGCATCTTCATGCACTTACTCTACATATGATTGTACTGACTCTATATTTGTATCATATGAATCCTCTGAATCATAACTCTCATCTGAAGATTCGGCATGTGCATGCTCATCATCTTTGACAGGTGGAAGAACAAAAGTGTGTGCATGCAGTTTTTGAGGTACATGCGAGACACTTTCCTCGAATTGGACACTACGCTTAATGATGAGTCGGTCCAAGGAAAGATAAATGAGTCTATATCCCTTCACATCGTCGAGGTATCCAACAAAGATACACTATGTTCTTTGTGGATCAAGTGTCTTTCTCTTCTTAGAGGGAATCTTGGCCCATGCACGTGAACAAAAAATACAGAAGTGGGTCGCTTATGGTTTGAGGCCACTCTAAGCCTCGTAGGGGGTCTTATCCTTGACAGATCTATGGGGAGATCTATTTTTTATGTAGGTTGCACAATTAAGTGCATCATACCATAATCTCTATGGACGTGACTTTGCATGTAGCATGCAAGATGCCATCTCTTTTAGAGATCTATTTTTTCCAGCAACTCTGTTTTGTTGCAAAGTATAGGGAACCGTGTGCTACATCTAAATATCGGCCTCATGACAAAGATTTTGTATATCATGGTTGACATACTCTCCCACGTTATCTGTTCAGAGGACTTTGATTTTCTTTCCTGATTGTGTCTCAACAAGGGCTTTGAGGTGTTGAAAGACCTCTGATTTTTTCCTGAGAAATAAAATCCATGTGAAGCGTGAGAAATCATTAACAAAAATGAGCACGTACCTTGCTTTGTTGATTTATGGATGTGGAAAGGGCCCATGAGGTCACTATGGATCGGATCTAAAGGAAAGGAAGCCTTCTAAGTCTTTCCTTTGTCGAATTTCTCTTGAGGGTGTTTTCCAAGAACACATCCCTCACAAATTCCTTTGGAGAAGTGGATGTTAGGTAGACCATCAACCATCCCCTGCTTGCTAAGTTGTTTCATATATATGAAATTTAAATTCCTGGAAATTTCGTTCCATATCCTACTGCTTTCATTAGCATGGGTAAGAAGTAATGCAAAATCCAGTTCAATAAATTCAAAAAATGTGTAGAGTCTAGATTGATGATTTACCTCACCGGTAGAAACCCTGGAATTGGTTTTCATGTCATAGATATCCACTACATCAGGTGTAAACATGACTATCTTTCCAGTGCCAAATTTTTTCATCTAATACACGGAGATAAGATTGACGAAAAGTTTGGGAACGTGTAGCACATTCTCGAAGCTTCCTTTTGTGAGTTCAATTATTACTTTTTCGGTGACCTCGAATGGAGAGTTGTCCCCCATCAGAATAGGAGGCCCTTTGCATGCATCCAATGAAGAATAAACTTTTTTTGTGGTTGTCATGTGGTGTGATGCACCTGAATCTACGATCCAAGCATCGGGATAGGAGTTGATGGCAATCAAAGCATGGCTAGAATTGTCTTTCTTGGGATTTTGATCTTATGGCTTCTTCTTCTTGGAACCCTCGGGGTTGCGATCTCCAAGGTTGTTTTGATGAAGTATTTGGGCCATTTGATCTATTTTTTCTACATGCATGTCGATTTTGGATGGAATCCTTTATGGCAATAAGTGCATTTCTCCCCTTTTCTTCCCTTTCCACCTTTGGATTTGGAGGCATCGTTGAAGGGTTTTGAGTACCCTTCCTTCTTTGGATTTGCATGTGCTTTCCTTTTGTATTTTTCTTTATATTTCTAATATTGATGACAGCTACCATCTTACATAGTAAGTGCATGCGCCTTTGGGCCTTTGAATTTTCCCATATTTATGAGCTTGTTCTACTCTTGTGTCAGAGACTCGATAAAGGCCTCAAGAGAGGGCATCATCCAGGTGGCTCCATAGGTGATCCTAACTGAATGAAATCTAGATACAAACATTGAGTATTCCAAACCAATTTTGGAGAGAATGGTAAGAACCATTTGTTTCTCCTCCTTAGATTTATCAACCCTGGAAGCCTTGAGTTGCGACAACAAATCCTTATATTTGGTAAAGAAATCTTGGAGATTGTCGAAGGTTTTTGGATTCAATGTGAGCAATTCCACCTCAAGCATGTGTCCCCTCATGTCATCCTATTTTCCAAAAATCCCTTCCATGGTGGTCCAGGCTTCATTGGGGGTTTTACATGAGGATATGTGAAAGAGGAGTTCAGGAGAAATGAGACTGCAAATAGTTCCAAACGCTTCATCCATTAGATTTAGATACTTGGATTTTTCTATGGTTGATGTGGGTTTTGTCTCTATGTTCATGGTTAACCTGTACAATCCTCTGCCTAGAAGATGCATTATCATCTTCTCCTTCCATGCAAAGAAAGTGTATAGTGTAAGAATGAATTCTTTTGGAAATTCCATTTTTTCATTGTCTTCAATCTTCGGTACCTGCAAAACTAATTTGGTGTGTATTTTTTCTAGCAGTTTGTCGGATCTGGTACCATGTAAATGTGTTGAACCTGCACAAAATAGATCTAGCTAGCAAATGACATACACAATTTGTAGAGAAAATATGAGAAAAGAGAAGTAGGAGAGTGTTGTAGGTGAATCCCCCTGTGGACAAGTGGATTCCCTCTTGGTCTCTAGACTCCTAAGGCCAAGACAGAAAAGTGCTTAACATGGACACTAACTTCCTTTTAGATCTAATCAAGCTAATAAATGAAAGAGAAGGAGAAAGATATGTACCTTATTAACGACGTTTGTCCTTGCAAAGTCCTAGTTGAGCTTCGATCCTGAGCTCGCTGATAGGTCTTGTAAAACAAACAAAGGTACAAAAGACTTCCTACTCTATTGAGATTTATCTCAAACATAGATCCATCTATTGTAGACAAACTCATGTGGAACAAGCATAAGTTTGAAAGAAACAGGCCAAGCATTGATTATTAATGAGAACAAGTAAAAGTGCATACAATCATTTGAATGAAGGTGCAGCAGCTTCTTCCAGTTATAATTGTCCAACCCCTTTGCTCAAGTAATCTCTATTAATTGCTTTGATGACATCTCACTCATGAGATCATAAGTTTGATGTAATTCTCAATCTCCATTGTCTTTTCTGTATGTTGCCTATGAGATCATAGGTTTCATACCTCCAATCTTTTTCGTGTACCTTTCACCTTGAGAAGGCCTCCTTATATAACCTTGGAGAGGCCCAACCAATTAAGATATATTTGGGATAAGTTGAGGATTCCTCTCCTTCAGTTGAGGATCTTCCCTAAGATCATGCCCTGACCATCTATTTGAATCCAACTATCTTCAGGAATTGAGGGATTCTTCCTTGATTTGCCTCAACAAACCCAAAATTCGCTTCGAAAAGGGTAGTGCTCCCCCAAAAGGGTGCACAGGGTGCTCAATCACTCCCCCAAAAAGGCTCAGGGAGCGCCAGCACTCCCTGACAGTGGGTAGGGGAGCGCTCCTCTCCAAAATTCATTTTTTAGTGGTTCTTTCAATGGAAAAAGGTTTGTAATTCATGTCAACTGATTTCTCCTCTTCCAAACTAGCCTTTGAGGTGTCTTAAGTGTCTTTATGATTTCGTTAGAGACACGACATATGAAATATGGAAGTATGATGTTTTTGACACTTGCAACACTTATAGTCAAGATGTGACACTTGCGGACAAGATGCGACACTTACAACACTCGTAATGACAACACTTGCGACACTATCGAAGTGAGTAATTTTGAGGTGTAACAGATTTCCCCCCAAAGTATGAAGTTAGAAGATGATGATGACTGAAGTACTTTGTAGACGTTTTCGAGCAAGGGTATGGACGCAGAGAGACCGAAAAAAGTTGCACACAACCATCAAACAAATATCATGACATGTTTCAAAACCCAAGGCAGGCATACCTATGCTTGAGTGATAAAGACTTTTTAAGTATGGCCGCCATAAAATACACTATGGATCCATAATTATATTGAAAAAATGGTATAGCCACCACAGACACAATGTGGATCTATACTCCTATGACTTGAACGGATTGTAGCCACGAAGAATACACAGTGGATCTACGAGATGACAAGACATAGCCACGACCAATACAAAGTGGATCTACGTAACAATATATGTGTCATAGTTCAAAAGAACTCCTTCGCAACCTGAGCAAAGTACATATAAGAGTGATGACTCGAACCAGGGTATTCTTACCGATCCCGATGTAGTACGAATCTAACCATGTGAATAGATGTCCTAATGTCTAACATGGCAGAAACCACTTGATTATCGGTCAATGATGTAAATCGTTAACAAGCGCGAGGGAGATCACCATTGATGTCAATGATTCCCAAGGTACTCTAGTACATTCCAACGAATGTGAATAGATGAGCTGAAGTCAAACATCTGTGGAATCATCCGATTAGGAGTCAATGATGTAAGCCCACTGTTGAACATGAGGAGGCCTGCCATTGAGGCATGCAGGTCCCAAAGTACTAACTAGTTTCTAAGTCTAGTTCCTGGATAATGTGTTGAAGTTGACAGGAATAGACTTGTCGAAGGAGGGCCTTGATGTATCCCCCATCAATGACATGAAACTGACACAGAGATGTAATTGATGGATCGAATGAACATGGACTGACACAGGTATTGAAATGGGATATTTGTGATGGCTGACTCTTGAGGCAGATACTTCCCTTGAACACTGAGGCACATCAGCAGAAACGTGAGATGGACCAAAACTTGATGATGCAGTGGATGTTGTGACTCTCGTTAGGTGACCCAAAGGAGTAAAAGAAACTCAGATAATTGGCTCGATGTAGAGTTTTGGCAGATTAAAATGCATGCAAAGACAAAGTGTTGTGTTCAAGGGCGACTATAAGAGTTACTGGTAGTGTTCTCAAAAACTGCTTGGCTTGCTTCTTTCAATTTTTCCCCCATCCAGATAGACGAGTACCTCTTTTTAATTTAACGAGATCGAGGAGGGTAACACATGATAGATATGACTCACCTTTGGTAAGTCCCTCTTTCTTTGTTTAGCGAGCTGGAAGAAGTAAGGGTTTGGTCCCGTATGGGCCCTTCAATGTATGATTGTTTAACGAGTCCAGAGAAGGTAAACTCAGTGGTTTTTCATATTTAGAGAGTCTGAAAACAACCTAAATACGACTCCAATGTTGTCCTTTTTCGTAATGTTAGTCTCGCAAGGCCGAAAAAGAGATAAATTATCACTCGAAAGACACCCTTTCAAACCTTTTAACGAGTGGGAAAGGAAGCAAGATCACTCGACAATCTTTTCACGTTTAGAGAGTCTGAAAAGAGATTAAAGAAGACTCCAAGGGGTTCCTTTTTCGTATATCCATGCGAGTCCGAAAAAGTGATAAAAGTCTACTTGGTTACATTCTCATGTTTTTCCAAGCACGAGAAATAACAAAGACCAAGATCGGTACGCCCCCAGCTTGAAAGCTAGTGGCTTAACTCCAGAATGATCATCAAAGGTTGGAGACATGCCCTCCAAGCTTTAATTCATTCACTGACTATGAGGTTATCACCAATTTCTCTACTAGACGGAGAAAAAGGATAAGAGTGGATGAAAAGAAGGTTCAAGAGAGGTGATTGTTTCATTTTTTAATGAGCTTTCTACAAAAAAAGAACTATGCTCAAGGCTCCAGGTTCAATCCCCAGATTGTTGTTTCATTTTTTAACGAGCTTTCTACAGAGAGGAAAACTATGCTCAAAGTTTTTATTTCATTTTTTAACGAGCTTTCTATAGAGAAGAGAAACTATGCTCATGACCTATGTTTCATTTTTTAACGAGCTTTCCATAGAAGAGAGAAAAACTATGCTCGTGGACTCTTCTTGATCATGGATTCCAAGAGAATAACGCTCTGGAAGGACACCATGTCAAGGGACAAAACTTGGTCATCACTTCCAAGAGATCTTCACTGGATGGAAGAAAATCACTCTATAAGGAACACATGTCGAGGATTGTGACAGGGGTAAGGAGATCAGGCTCCAATAACCCTACTGAAGAGATCACCATGTCAACTACCGGATCCAAATCATCGGGAGTTGAAGTCATGGGAGACAACACCACATAATTGACATGCGGCAGGGGCGATACTGTCGTCATATAAGAACCATTCAGGGAGGCAATCTAGTCAGGACCGATGAAGGAAAGTTGATTAATAGTCACAATTCTTCCAACGTGAGGGAAAGATATCACACGAAAAAGAGTGGACAAAATAGCTTTCATGGAATAGACATAATCCCACCCAAGGAGTAAAGCGAAATCCAAGGGGTCTCAGACTACCATGACATCAATAAAGACAAATTTCCCACCCAAAGTTACCGGAAACTGAGGAAGGGTCCCTAAAGGTTGACTAGTTCTTCTGTTAAAAGCTAACAGATTCTATGTAACCGACGCAAGATGGGGACAACCCAAAGCATGCCAAGCAACAGAGGACAAAATAATAATGAACGCACCTTCATCTATCAATGTTTAGGAACGTCCTGACCACAAACCTGTATTGTAATCTGTAAAGGAATGTGAGAGGGAAGACGAGGTCCAGTTAGTGCACCCCAATCAAAAAGGATGGCCTCATTTCTTGGAGGGGGTTTCGCGGGAGAATGAGGAATGCCCCCCAGTACGGTAGATTATGCATCAATGAGAAAAATGTGGGCAGTATCAGGTTTACTCTCAAGAGGGAGAGTAGGATCGACCGATGATGGGATCGGATCGACCACGCTGGCACTCTCCAAAGGAAGAGTAGGATTGACCGATGATGTAACCGAAGCAATCACTTTGGCACTCTTCGGATGAAGGGTGAGACTGACCAAGGAAGGGATTGGATCAGCCACTTTGGCACTCATCAAAGGAGGAGTGGGATCAACTAATGACAGAAATGGATCGACCACTTGGGTTTCATTATCCAAGGGGAGAATGGGGTCGACGGGTGGAAATAGATCGACCACTTTGGTGTCACTCTCTAACGGGAGAGTGGGGTCGACCGAGGATGAAAATGGATCGACTACTTGGGTTACACTCTTTTGATAAAGAGTAGGGTTGATCGATGATGGAACTGGATCAGCTACTTGGGGTTGTGGTTCAATCAAGGAGGAAACTAGATTAACCACCTGATCAACCGGATTGATCGGGGATGGAACCAGATTGACTAGTCCATCAACTAACGTTGGGTTGGGGGAAATCTTACAATAACCTTTTGGAAGTTGAATTTTTTCCAAAAGAGAAGAAGCCTCGTCCATGCAAGGACAAAGGTGAGAATAATGATCACCTTTTCATAACATGCAAGGGAATTTGACAGTTGTCTTCTTCTTACCAACCTTAACGTCACTAGTTAACGGGGTATCATCGACATGACTAGAAAATTCTAATGATGTGGAGGACCACATTTCTAATACCTTGGGAATACCAGAGCAATCCCTCAGAAAGTGGCCTCACCCTTACAAAGACTGCAAGGGAATTTGGGTTTCGGATTCTCATTTTAATCTTGTTGACCTCATCAACACTCCCAGTACTATTAACAGTAGCTGGTTGCTTGGATCCAACAGCTAATGTTGTTGGAGCCTTTGTCCTTTTCGTGCTCTTCTTCTTCTTCTCTTTTTGTTTCTTCTTCTCTTTCTGTTTCTTCTTCTTTTGATCAACCTGGCTACTTGCTTTAAAGCTTTCACTAGACGAAGAAGGAGAAAGGGAAGGAGAATTAATGGGTAAAGAAGGCAAAAAGTTGACATGAGGTTGATGTGTGGGTGGTGTACTGACATCTAAAGTATTAGGTGCAGTTGAAACATTGGGAGGATTCGAGATCACCGGAGTGGGGAACAACCAAACCGGTAATCCGATGTTGAGTCCCAGAAGACTCAGTGTGGCAATATATGGAGGACCAAAGTTTCCAAACGAAGGAAAGGTATAAGGTTCCCCAGGAGAAGGGGTTCCTCCATTGTTACTCTCAGGATTTGATGCCATTAACACTGAATTGACCTACGGTCCACTAAGTAACACAACCAACACACGCTATGAATCTGAGAAGCAAACAATCAAACAAAATCTTCCCACAATGAAACCACTAGTTGGTGATGAAATCCAACGTCGTGAGATCAAAATAGGAAGAGGCAGGGGTAGAGTGGGTGGATCAGTTACGTTGGCGACCTGCTTAATGGACTTACGCCTTGGTGCAAGCTTCCACCCAGTAATTGTGGATTTACCCTCCAAGGAGCCCGAGTGAGTTTGACCAACGTCTGTTCTAGGTACAATGAGACTTCCCTTCACCGTCACCTCATGTAAGACCCTAAATATTATGGCTACTAAGGTCACCAATTCGCAATCATCCCCTGCGCGGGTACATTCGACAATCTGATCCGAACGTATGGGCAGGATAACAAGTCTAAAATCAACTCGAGAGGATCCTACACATAATCATGGGTATAACCTCGAGTGACCCCCAATATACGATCTGACCTCTACAAACAATTGAACCATGGAGGGATAATCTACGTAACTCACCTAAATGAAACCTTGTGCATAACCCCTGTGTGAGAGGGGGATCCCAGAAAGCCTATACGACAATTGGATTTGATCTCCCTATCACAAGAAGCTAAGTTTGTTTGATAGCTTTGGAAAGTTATTCTTTCAACCTATTCCAAATCCCTACACCTTAAACTAATGTAGGTTTGCTAACAAAGATGTAAAAAGTCTGATAAATTTTAGTTAAGCGTTGATTTTAGTGGTTGTTGTTTACACAGAGGTGTATGAGAGTGAAGATTGATGATATTATGACTCAGTTCCCAAAACATGCATAAGAAATGATAAGCAATATTTTCTTTCAATGAATGTCTAATTAAGGGAAGGAGAAGGATTTTCCTTTCACTGTCAAACACTAAGATGAAATGACCTCATGCAATAGTACTCAATAAGGAATCCAATGCAATGCTAAAATGTTTGTATGTGACTGATAACCAGTAGATGTAAATCTTCTTATGCTAATCGAACTTCAAGAGTTGTGAGATTTAAGCAATCTAGAAGCAAACTTCACATAAACCAAAAGACACCCTTGTTGTGATCAAACAAGAAACAGAAAGCCAAAAACTCAAAAGGAAGTAAAAAGATCTTGGACAAGATGACTCAAAGATCAGAAAGAAAAGTACAAAATACCTTTGAAACTCCTTACAAAGTTTTCACTCATTCAGATAAACGAGAAGAAAACGACAAATTGACTCCAAATCGTCAAGGACAAAGAGTCATTGCAAAGTAAGGAAAAATGTCAAAAAAATCCAAACAAAAGAGGATGAATCCTTAGAAAATAGTGTGTTGAAAGCCAATGACAAAGATGGACTAAGAGTATGAGACTCTGAGCAAATGCAAAAGACAAAACTGAACCCAGAAATTTAAAAACTAGAGGGTTTTTCACTGAAAATGGGATAGCTCTCTGGTGTAAGGGGTACCAGATCACTCCAACACTCTATGTAAGACCACCATGGAGTGTTGGTGCTCTTCTAACAAGGGCATGGGAGCGCTCTGCTACATAAGCTCAGAAAATTTCCCAAAAACTCAAAAATTCAAGAAAATTCAATCAATCAGGGTGATCATGATGACATAAAGAGGCAATCAAACCAATATAAGAATAAAAAAGACAATATGGAGAAGATTAAATTAGTGGTCAAAGGGCCAAAACCAGATCTGGGAATGGAAACAAAAATTATAGCTCCTCCCCAGTGGAGTCGCTAATTTCTGTTGTAGGTGAATCCCCCTACGGACAAGTGGATTCCCTCTTGGTCTCTAGACTCCTAAGGCCAAGACAGAAAAGTGCTTCACATGGAAACTGACTTCCTTTTAGATCTAATCAAGCTAGTAAATGAAAGAGGAGAAAGATATGTACCTTATTAACGACGTTTTTCCTTGCAAAGTCCTGGCTGAGCTTCGATCTTGAGCTCCCTGATAGGTCCTGTAAAACAAACAAATGTACAAAAGACTTCCTACTCTACTAATATTAGCTCAAACATAGATCCATCTACTGCAGACAAACTCATGTGGAACAAGCATAAGTTTGAAAGAAATAGGCCAAGCATTGATTATTAATGAGAACAAGTAAAAGTACTTACAATCCTTTGAATGAAGATGCATCAGCTTCTTCCAGTTCTCCTTGTCCAATCCCTTTCTTCAAGTAATATCTATTGATTGCTTTGATGAAATCTCACTCATGAGATCATAAGTTTGATGTAATTCTCAATCTCCATTGTCTTTTCTATATGTTTTCTATGAGATCATAGGTTTCATACCTCCAATCTTTTTCATGTACCTTTCACCATGATAAGGCCTCCTTATATAACCTTGGAGAGGCCCAACCACTTGAGAAATATTTGGGATAAGTTGAGGATTCCTCTCCTTCAGTTGAGGATCTTCCCTAAGATCATTCTTTAACCATCTATTTGAATCCAACTACCTTCAGGAATTGAGTGATTCTTCCTTGATTTGCCTCAACAAACCCAAAATTTGCTTAGAAAAGGGTAGCGCTCCCCCAAAAGGGTGCACAGGGAACTCAAGCACTCCCCCAAAGAGGCTTAGAGAGTGCCAACACTCCCTGAAAATGGGTAGGGGATTGCTCCTCTCCAAAATTCATTTTTTAGTGGTTCTTTCAATGGAAAAAGGTTTGTACTTCATGTCAATTGATTTCTCTTCTTCCAAACTAGCCTTTGAGGTGTCTTAAGTGTCTTTATGATGTCGATAGAGGCATGACATATGCAAGATGGAAGTATGATGTTTTTGACACTTGCAACACTTATATTCAAGATGCGACACTTGCGGACAATATGCAACACTTACAACACTCGTAATGACGATACTTGGGACACTATCGAAGTGAGTAATTTTGAGGTGTAACAGAGAGAAAGAATGGAAGAATTCTCATTAACCAAATGAATGAATGATAATTTACACATGATATACTATGTATAACTCAACTAATGCGCATTGGAGGAGAAGCCAATGTGCCATAGTGGGTCTAGAGTGATCTGGACACACACCAGCAGTTATGGGAGTAAACTGCCACCTAGTCTAGTCTCTCGGGCAGTTATGGGAGTGAACTACCACCCAGTCTGAGTTAACTAGTCTCTTAGTCTTCAGGTAACTGACTAAAACATAGTGAAGTGAGGAGAATATTAGGGAATCATGAGTAATGCGCTATTCTGGTGATGATCCCAAGGACAATGCGCATTATTTTGTGATGATCCCAATGATGCATGGTGATAATCCCAATCTGGCATCTAGACTCCACTCAACTGATCAAACTAAAGTGTGAACTGAAGAGAATATTCTCTAGTTAGAGGAATATTCTCCCTAAACTATAGGAGACTGAATAATGACTAATAAAAATAGGGAAAACCCTAAGAAAAATAAATACTAGGTGTGAGTGAAGTATCTCCAACAGGATTTATCTTGATCCTCCATTAGGAGAGACCCCATGTGATGCACCATCAAAAAATCCCATGGAATTTCCCTATGTATTGCCACTCTAGATTGATAATGAGAGATAGAATTTTCTTCTAACTATGGGTAGGGTTTTAAAATATTTATGGCCTAGTCTTCACATTTTAGGGGTAATGCCTCTTTGTCTTCAAACAGATTTATATTTATGTAAATCCATACCCCACAAGCTATGTTAAGGGGTAGTTCTCTAATCTTAGAAGTCTCATTTCTACTACACCAATTTCTAAAGGCCTCTTCAAGATTACCTCATTTCTAAATATTACTTATCCCTATAATCATTTTCACCTCTTTCCATACCTCCTTGGAATATGGGCATTCCATAATTACATGATATATAGTTTCTTTTGTAACATGACAGTGACAATACCATCCTAGCCTAATAAAATTCCCTTTCTGAATAAATTTCCATGTGGTAGCCTTATTGTGTAAACACATGAATATCTTATTTTTTGTTTGGCATTATAATTTCTAAATGATTTTCCACCATTAGAGCCATTGACCTTCTCTTTCTTCTTATGCTAATGATTTGTATCATATTTTGGGGACATAAGCCCCTGTAGGATTCAATGACCAATCAACTATTCCTCTTCTTCTTTGATTCTAACATTGGTGTCTTTTAGGATGTTTATGTAACTTTCCATTCCTCTGCATATTCTTCACCCAAACCAATATCTTCTCATGATAGCCATTGTTGGTGCCAAGTTGTGTTCCTTTCCCAGTTTTCAACCTATTGGAGATTATAACAACCTTTGTTCCTTAGCTCCTGAAGCATTTGTAAGGGAAGTTTGTGAATATCTCTACTCCCTACCCAAGGGGTAAGACCAATTTTCATTTTATCACCTTTCCCAATTTTCCAAATCAACCAATCACATACAACATGGAATGAATTAGTAACAACTTTCCATATTGAGACATTGTTTAATTGTTTAAGGGAATTTATAACCCATTCTTCCATAGTGTTATGGGATATATACTTATCTATTACTACTTGAACCCACACATATATTCCTTGAATCAGCTTCCACACGTTTTTTCTAGCAAGATCCTATGAGAAGAGAAAGGGATTTTTGAGCCCCCATCCTCCAATGGATTTTGGTAATGCCAAAGTTTCCAAAGAGGACACTAGTCCTTTAATTTTTTCATTTCCAAACCATATATATTTGTAAAAATGTTTTCTAATGTCTTCCAAGACTCCTTTCGGGATCCAGGCAAGTGATATCTAGTAGACCAGAATCACTTCCAAAACTGCTTTTACCAATACCAAACTACCTCCCTTGGACAACCACTTGTTGCACCAGGTGTTCAATTTATTCTCCGCTTTAGCTCTCAACCACTACCAATCACATTTTTTATATTCATTTGGATTCAAGAAAAAACCCATATACTTCATATTTTTTTCTAGATTAGTCATCTTAAAAGGAGATAGTTGAGCAATATGGTTCTTTTCCTGCTCAAATATCCCCCATACAGTCATCATATATTTTTCCATATTAATTACCATTCCAGTTGCTTTACAAAATAAATCCATTATACCCTTGAATCTTTCAATGACTCTTTTAGTGCCTTCACAAAAAAATCATAAATTATCTACAAACAATAGATGTGTGATATTACATGATAGTCATATTGGTACCCCTTTAATACTCTAGTTTCCTTCTGCTTATTGTAGTAGCTTGCTTAAGCCTTCAACAATTAAAATAAATAGAAGGGGGGATAGAGGGCACCAATGTCTAAGTCCCCTTCCCTATTTGAAGAAAGGGGATGTTGCTCCATTTATTAACAAAACAAAATATATTTATGAAATGCAACTCATTATCCAAACAATTAACCGATGACAGAAATCCAAATGAATTAGAATTAGTCTAATGTAAATCCAACTTACGATGTCACAATCTTTAGATAAGTCCACTTTCATTACCATCGATCTTTGGTTCCTGAATTTTAATGAATGAATGCATGCTGGGGCTATCCAATTGCCTCATGTATTTTCCTTCCTTCTGATAACCCAAAATTTTCTCCAAACATTTGATTTGAAAGAAAACTTTTCAATCTTATAACAATTACATTTTAGATAATTTTGTATGTGCAGTTGCATAAAGAGATGGGTCTAAATTTCTCAAAGGTTGTAGGATTATCTTATTTAGGGATTAGATCTAGGAATGTTGTATTAAAATATCCCAACATTTTTCCTTGAGTTCTTGTAGTCTCCACAAATATTATTAAATCTTCCTCAATAAAATCATAACATCCTAAGAAATATTCCATGGGTAGACCATCAAGTCCATGACTCTTTTCTTTTTGACAACTCTTCAATATCCGATACAATTATTTTTTCCCAACTTCCTTTGTCAAGGCCTGGTTCTCTTCCTCATTAGTGAAGTTATAGGAAAGGAGTGTGTGTCTGTGTGTGTGTGTGTGTATAAAATCATAACATCCTAAGAAATATTCCACGGGTAGACCATCGGGTCCATGACTTTTTTCTTTTTGAAAGCACTTCAATATCTGATACACTTATTTTTTCCCAACTTCCTTTGTCAAGGCCTAGATGTCTTCCTCATTCGTGAAGCTAGGGAAGGAGTGTGTGTGTGTGTGTGTGTGTGTGTGTGTGTGTGTGTGTGTGTGTGTGTGT
>JASDQU011442102.1:7518-20178 GCA_032191745.1 Picea mariana | reverse complement strand
TTATGAATCATGAGGAGGACCTTATCCTCACAAATTACATCGAAGCTCATGGAGAAGGCACGTGGAAAAATATTCCTAAGAAAGAATATTTGTATCCATCACCTCTCTGCAAACTCAAAACTTAGATATCAACATGACCTTCTAGGATTTTTAATCTAACTCAATTCTTTTTTTTATAATTATTGAATCTGCCCAGGTCTACTCTTAGAACATCACATTGAGAGGATGTTCAGGTAATCCAAGATGTATCTTAAGTATTGGAAAGTCAAGAGCCTGGGAATTTGTTTCAAGACATGAGATAGTAAGTCTTCAAATCCCAGCCTGAGTCAAGTGAGGCAATCAGATCTATCCTATGCATGGATTTTTATCTTTACCTCTGATAGATTTTTAGGTTATTTGGATTGGAATGTGGTTGTGCCTTCTATATTGAGGGGATTAATATTCCTTTTGTAGTGAGTTTTCGAATATAAATATCCCTTAATTGATATGCAAATAAAGAAAGGAGAAGGAATGGTGACTCATATGAAGAGTTATAAATAATTAATGCATATTGAAGGAGATATATAGTATAACCAATGATTCATTGACCTCACACAGGTTTCAATCATACATTATATGATTAATGGTACAACGTATCTCAAATCTACGGTTAGGGTTTAGATAGATTTAATATTTTATTTGTGGCTTCCATTTGGACTCTTGGATAAGGTTCATATCAAATACGAAAACCTCTATCATATCTTGAATACCTCCAATTCATATTTTTAAGTAGGTTTACTTTCTATTTTATCAAGAATCCTTCGGTGTGTTCTTCATGCACAATACGCTCCATATTGCTCATCAATCCTTATGTTCAGTTTCACACCATAGTTTCCTATGATGATATCAAAATCTAATCAGGGATGGCATTGAAGGGTGATCATAATGTAATGACCCTATCGTTACGACTACAAGCGAAGAAGAAAGTGAAAATATTTATTTTTTAAACGGGACGACAACAACGATTACAACTAAACAACACATCTGAGAATGAGGACCATGCCCACTGAACAGGAAGCAAACAAATATGAATCCATGCATTGTCACAAGAGCAACTGGGTGAAACATGCATAAAACAACAAGGAGAAACGACTACCCGCCCGATGCAAACAAGACCACGCCTACAAGCTAAGGGACAACATCCCCCTCCTGGCACAACGACCTTGACGACCAATGACTAGAACCTCAAGGCACGTGAACCAAACGCATGAAGGCATTATGACCTAAGCGCTAACAACAACTTACATCGATCAACAACACCCACACGGAAAACACCGACCTCAGCCAAGTTATCCTTCGTCTCTATCCCTTAGGGCATACAAAGATCCACTCATCAAGAATCATGTTGTCCCTAGGTGATAGGCACGACTATAACCTTGGCGCGACACATCCTATGTAGACCAAGGACTCTAGATAATTCTTACGTGCTAGGAGCCGAATATTGACAAGAAGGCTACACCCATACCCCAAGCAACAGGTCGACAAGACGCAAGATGACTACAATCAAAGTAAAAGCTCAAGACAATACCCAACTCTGCCAACAACCTATCCAATAACTGATAAGCTAGATGTCTAAGTGTGAAGGTTGAACTGTTACCAAGCTACTAAGGTCATAAATGTTATCATAATGTGCACTAAGAAAGGAACTTAACCAAATCAAATATGCTTATCAACAATTATAAACTATCCATTAAAATAAGTGAACTACTTAACATTTTAAAGTTGCTCCATGTTGCTTATAAAATTAATCGACATTAATGTCTAAATGGGATAATCCTTAATGAGATCAATGCCTATAATTAATTCCACTTCAATGTTATCTTTAATGTCATTTTATGTTGTTATGCTGTTATAAATAAAAGTCATTTGACGTTATTCAAATGCAATTTTAATGCTATCTTGTTGTTTATAAATAATTGTCACCTTGATGTTGTTCAATGAGATTTAATGCTATTATTAAATGATATCCAACAACAATAATTATTAATGCTAATTAATAATAGAAGAACATTGTCCAGAAACAAATTGTCATGTTATCGTTGTCATAAGGATAACATAACCCAATAATACATGCTAAGTTAACAATGATAACAATGATACATGTTGTAATAATGCTAAGTTAACAATAATGCATGATGTAATAATGTTAAGTTAACAATGATAACAATAATACACATTGTAATAATGTTAAGTTAATAGGAGATTGCTATGCAATAATACAAGATAATTGACGCAGACGTCACCCTTGGCACACGTCCACTCTCGCCAGGACCTTCTCTGCTCTTGACCCGAAGAGCGTCAATGCTCTTCTAATTCCTCATCGGGAATCCTTTACCCACAACAACTCCTTATTGATATCCCTTACCGATCGGGAAATCGGAATTCGCGATTTCGCGAATTCTGTAGTCACACCTCTTATGTCTTATGATTTCCCGAATCCCGACACGGGTCAATCGTTGACTTTTCTCCACCTTTCTATTGGAGGATCGCTACTCGCGATGTGGACAAGTTGAAATTCTAACCTCCGAACCCCGATGTGTTGATTCCCCGATACACGTGTGGACTTGACGTCTTCACCTTCTATCCTTCTATCGGAATTTTTGGAAATCGCGATATCACAAGTCCTGACGTCGATGGACTCGAGACTTGTCTTTCCTCAATTTCCGATATGATGGCACCTGTACTCCACCAGCACGTGTGGTGCCACACTACCACGTCACCGTCGGGATATCGTTGATCGTGAATCCAACCTGCAAGTGTTCTCTGTCATCGAGAACCCTGATTCTCCGATCCCTGACTCCCCCGGGGATCTCCTGACACGCGTCTCACACAATCGACGGTTCAGAGCTTATCAGAGTATCTCTATTCGTGATATCGCCACTCCCATTCCAATGACTTGGTGCTCCTACTCGTGATATGCCAATATGCGATGTCGCATGTGATCTGACGGTCCCTGTGACTCCAAATCGATGATCCTGTCCCTTCTGAATTTTGAGCCTTCTCACACTTACACCGATAACCTTCTTATGCCTCCATAGGATCCAACGGCCCACGGAACTTCATGAAATCTCCACAAGGATTTTGTCCGCTCGTTCTTTCTTCGGTGGCTCCCCTAATTTCGGCGAAGTGCCTTCCTGTTGAGACTCGTTCACCTGCTCTCTTACTAACCTGCGGTGCTTCCCTATGGTATGCCCACATAAATTAGCTCTGTTGTTCTTCAACTACTTTGACGACCTATCCCTCTTGAGATTTGCTTCGACTTTAAGTCCTCGACAAGAACTCTCTTGCTTGTACCCCTTGTGGAAAACCTTCAATGATGTCTTAAGGTTGAAGCTCTTCGACTCTGCGCATTCCTGCAACAGCAACCCTCAGTGTCCTTGCTCAAAATCACAACTCTGAATCTTTGTCCAGCCTGCGCACTCCTTGCATGGCTCCGGTGCCAAATCAGCACTTCTGAGGTGAATGAGGACAAAGCTTTCTTTAATTGAACCCTGCAGTCACGCACTCCTTGCGAACAAATTCAACTGCACTCCTTGCAGGAATTCTCTGGTTCAATTAGAGAACAATTGAAACTCAGTCACTCAGTCCCTCAGACTTCTACTTAGCCATAAAATCACATACACAACATATAAAAGTAAGTGTATCACATGAAACAGACATTCATGAGCATAATATCAAAATTACACAGAGAATAACACAAACCATGAAATTGAATCTAAGCTTTTCTATTAATTCAATGGTTGTACATGGGTGTTCTTCATACAATCCTTTGCCTGCTCTTTTCTTCTTTCTCCTATTTGATAATCCTGAATAATGTTACAATGTACAAAAGGAGGGTGCCTATATTCTGTTTCCCTCTTGGACTCTAAAGCTGTCAATTCTACAATTAAAATTTACCTACCAGCATTAACTAAAATAAATGTCGTCTATCTACCTAAGGACGAGAGCTTAAAGGCTCAAGGTCCATTAAAATATACAAGTGCGCTTCATTAAATTCACATATTACTGTTTGGCGCAACAATATCTAGGGGTTTCATAAATTTTGCTCGCGTTGTCCAGTTGTCTTTTCTGTTCTTGCATTGGCTCACTTGTTGAGTTGGAGATGGTCCTGCATCATACTCATCGGCTTGAAAAATTTCATGGACTCCTGTCTATGAGCTCCTGCACGATCTGTCCATGCTTTTGGATAACTTCTTCTGTCTCCCATCTGGCGTCTTCCACTGGGTGATTCTTCCACTTGACCAGGTACTTGAAATACTACTTTCGCCTGGTCTTTCTACCCACTCGCTTGTCTAGTATGCATTCCATATGTGGCTTCTCTGCTACTGGTAATTGTTTCATCCACTGGATCACTAGTTCCTCAGTCCCAGCCTCTGCCTCTCCATCTTTGTATGGGTATAAATCTAAAACATTGAATATCAGAGATATCCCAATGTCATCTGGCAACTCAATTTCATACACATTTTCTCCAAATTTCTTCAGGACTCTGCATGGTCCGATTTTCTTCATTTTAAATTTGTTTTATGTTCCTCTAGGGAACCTTTCTTTCCTCAGATGTGCCAGAACCAGATCACCAACCTCGAACCAAAGTTGTCTTTTGTGTTGATATGCTCTGTTCTTTTACTCCTGATTTGAGTCTATCAGTCGTTGCTTCACCTTGCTGTGAAGTTCTTTCATCACCTCAGTGAATTCTTCCGCACTAGCGCTGCTAGTAGCAGTCTGTTCTGACTCCCTGAGTTCAGAAACTCCTCTCGGTTGTGTCCCATACACAATCTGAAATGGACTCTTTCCTGTGCTTCTGTTCACAAATTCATTGTATGCAAACTCTGCCTATGGCAATATCTTATCCCAGCTACTGTGGTGCTCTGTCACCAAGCTTCTTAATAAATCTCCCAGACTTCTATTCACCACCTCTGTTTGTCCGTCTGTCTGCGGATGATAAGAAGAACTAAACGCCAAGTTAATCCCTAGCTTCTTCCATAGCGTCCTCCAAAAATGCCCTATGAATTTGGTATCCCTATCCGATACTATACTTCTTGGCAATCCATGGAGTCTAACAACCTCTTTGAAAAACAAATTTGCGATGTGCGTCGCATCGCTGGTCTCCTGGCTTGGAATGAAGTGTGCCATCTTTGAAAACCTGTCCACTACTACAAAGATGGAATCAACACCTCTTTGCGTCCTCAGCAAACCCAATACAAAATCCATGTTAATTGCCTCCCATGGCCTCTCTGGTATGGGCAATGGCTGACAAAAACCTGCATTCTGCCTTCTGGCCTTTGAATGTTGACAAATTCGACACCTGTCAACAAACCTCTTTACATATTATCGCATGCCTGGTCAAAAATATGATTCGCTCAGCTTTGCGAATGTCTTGTCGTGGCCAAAATGCCCTGCTAAGCCTCCACTGTGCTTTTCCTTCAACAAGTTCTCCCTCGTGGAGCAATTCGGAATACACAGTTGATTGCCTCGGAACAGCAATCCCTCCTGGATCATATAATCTATCCACGGGCTCCGGTCTCTGAGAACTGGATTCTCAGCTGCTTCATATGCTTCTCTGAAATCTGCGTCTCCTACATACATGTTCCTCAGGTTCTCAATACCCAATGTTTTGATTCGGAACTCCTGCAACAACAAACATTTCCTACTCAAAGCATCAACCACTTTGTTAGCAATACCTGCAATATGTTTAATCACAAACGTGAAATTCTGCATATACGCTACCCATTTTGCATGTTTCTGATTCAACTTCTCCTGTTGACTCACAAACTGTAATGCATGATTATCACTATACAAAACAAATTCCTTGGGTATCAAGTAATGCCTCCACTTCTTCAGCACATGTATGATAGCATAAAACTCTTTATCATACGTGGAGTATTTCAGCTTTGCTTCATCCAGCTTCTCACTGAAATATGCAATTGGTCTATCCTCCTTACTCAAGACCCCTCCTATGGCATATCCACTTGCATCACATTTCACCTGAAATGTCTTCAGGAAATCCGGTAACACCAAAATCGGTTGTTTCGTGATCTTTCGCTTCAACAGATTTGAGCTCTTCTCAGCCTCTGTTGTCCAATGAAAATAATTATGTCGCTTCTTGACTGTGTCCATCATCGCTGCGCTAATTCCACTGAAATTTCTGATGAACTTTCGGTAGAAACTAGCCAAACCATGAAAAATTCTCACCTCAAAAACATTTCTGGGTGATGGCCAATTCTTAATCACTTCCACCTTTTCTAGATCCATTTTCAACTCATTAGCCAAAATAACAAAACCCAAATAAATGAGCTCTGTCTTCATGAATGAATATTTCTTCATATTGATCAACAGCTTCTCCTGCTGTAGTTTCCTCATCACAATGGCCAAATGTCTCAAATGTTCAGCCTTTGTTTTGCTGAAAATCAGTATATCATCTAGATATACGACTACAAACTTCCCGATGAATTCCCTCAGGATTTCATTCATCGGTCTCATGAATGTGCTCGGTGCATTTGTCAAACCAAACGGCATGACCAGCCATTCATACAAACCCTCGTTTGTCTTGAATGTTGTCTTCCATTCATCACCTTCCCTCATGCGAATCTGGTGATATTCGCTTTTCAAATCTATCTTCGAAAAATAATTTTCCCCACTCAGGCAATCCATCAGATCGTCCATTCTCGGCAGTGGAAATATGTACCTGATGGTAATCTTATTTATCTCTCTTGAGTCGGTACACATTCTCCAACCTCCATCTTTCTTTGGACTAAGCACGGTTGGAACAACACATGGACTCAAGCTTTCTCTGACCAATCCTTTATCTAGAAGCTCCTGCACTTGCCTTTTGACTTCTTCATTCTCCTGTGGCATCAACCTGTATGCAGCCTTATTTGGCAAACTTGCTCCTGGTATGAGGTCAATGTGATGACTCACACTTCTCATCGGTGGCAAGGAACGAGGTAATTCGTCCATGATGATGTCAGCGAACTCTCCCAGCAGTTCATGAATCTCATATGGTAGATCATCCACTCTTGTGCTAGTCAGAACAATCCTCGGCTTTCTGACCACAAATAATTGTGGATCTTCCCTCTTCTCCATCTCCGTAAGAATCTCCTTCCCACTCATGAGAAGTATTGTGTTGCTTACTTCCGTTTTTACCTCTTTATCCTTTATCGGAAGCAATGTATGTGACGTCCCATCCTTCTCCAAAGTATATGTGTTCATCCTCCCATCATGAGCCACATTTCTGTCATATTTCCATGGTCTACCCAGCAATAAATGACATACATCCATGGGAATAACATCACACAAAATCTTATCCTTATATTCACTTATCTTGAATTCAAATAAACATTGTTTAGTGACATTCACCTAATGTCCCTTTTGTAGCCATGAAACTTTATATGGACTCGGGTGATCGATTGTCTCCAACTCTAATTTATCCACCATCTCAGTCGCAACGAGATTATCTGTGCTTCTACTATCTACGATAACCTTGCATTTCCAGCCCTTAGTTTTGCATGTGGTTTTGAACAGTCGGGTCCTCTGAGCTGTGTCCTCCACCTCTTTCTCGAGTGTTAAAAGAACTTTGTGCACTGTCAGTGACCTCTCGCTTCTGGTGTCTTCGTTCTCAACATCACGTCTCTATGATTCAAGGATGTGAGCTTCTCCGCTATCCTTCTTTTTCTCTGGACACTCAAATGAATTCTGTCCATTCTTCCCGCATGTAAAACATGTGATAACTCCACCTCTTCCTCTACCTTGACCTCTAGTACGAGGAAGTGTGTTTGCATCTGCATAATCTCCCCGCTGATCATTTTGTTGTCCTCTTTGTTCAACATGTGGTTGTCCTCACTGTCACGTTCCACCTCTCTCAACCTTACCCTGAGGTTTCTTCCATTCCTCCTTGGGCTTCTAGAATTTCTCCTGGGAAACTGCCTTGCCTCTGGGCTGACTCCTACCTTGCCCTCGCTGCCCTTGCTTTCGGCTCAGCTTCTCTTCGGCCTTCAGAGCCATCTGGTAAGCATCCTCTACCGTTCTGATAGTTGTCATGCTTAATTCATCCTGAATATCGTATCTCAATCCATTCAGGTATCTGGCAACCTTCTCATCGTCACTCTCTCGATGACCTGCTCTGATATTGAGCTTATAAAACTCTTCGGTGTATTCCTTCACCGTCATCAACTTCTTCCTCAGGTTCTGCATCCGCCTGAACAGTGTGATCTGGTAATCCCTTGGGATGAACTTTGCCTTCATCTTTGCAATCATTCGATCCCAGTTTTTGATCTTTTGTTTACCTTTGGAACATCTATCTGCCTTAAGCTCGTCCCACCATAATTTTTCATGTCCCTTCAGTTTTTTGATAGCATGCCTTACCTTTTTATCCTCTTCGATATCCTCATAATCGAAGTAGGTGTCAAGAGCTCGAATCCAATCCAATAGCTCTTCTGCATCCAAGCTTCCTTCATAGACTGGAATGTCCATTTTGGTCTTGGAACTCATCCTGGAAATGGCTTTGATCAATATCTCTATTGATGCATCCTCTGCTGCAAATTCTCCTTGTTGTTCGGCTTCTACTTCTCCTTCGGAGTCGCTCATATCTCTAGCATTCGTTGTGCGTCTCTGCGCTGCTTCCATGTCTTCCAATCTCGCTCTGAGATCGCGTATTTGCCTTTCCATCTTTGGATTCCCTGCTGGCCTACCTCTTCTTCGCACATCCCTGTCCTCTAGATCAAGTGACTTTCTTTCTCTTCTGGGCGGCATGGTGAAGTTTCTCTTCTCCTCTTTTACAGAAAACAGAGAATAACCCGCTCTGATACCACTTTGACGCAGACGTCACCCCTGGCACATGTCCACTCTCACCAGGACCTTCTCTGCTCTTGACCCGAAGAGCATCAATGTTATTCTAATTCCCCATCGATAATCCTTTACCCACAACAACTCCTATTGATATCCCTTACCGATCGGGAAATCGAAATTCGGGATTTCGCGAATTCTGTAGTCACACCCCTTATGTCTTATGATTTCCCGAATCCTGACATGGATCAATCGTTGACTTTTCTCCACCTTTCTATCGGATTTCTCCATATCGGAGGATTGCTACTCGTGATGTCGACAAGTTGAAATTCTAACCTCCGAACCCTGATGTGTCGATTCCCTGATACACGTGTGGACTTGACGTCTACACCTTCTATCCTTCTATCAGAATTTTTGGAACTCGCGATATTGTGAGTCCTGACGTCGATGGACTCGGGACTTGTCTTTCCCCGATTTTTGATATGATGCCACCTGTACTCCACCAGCACCTGTGGTCCCACACTACCACGTCATCGTCGAGATATTGTTGATCGCGAATCCAACCTGCAATTGTTCTCTGTCGTCGAGAACCCTGATTCTCCGATCCCCGACTCCCCCCGAGATCTCTTGACACGTGTCTCACACAATCGATGATTCAAAGCTTATCGGATTATCTCTCTTCGCGATATCGCCACTCCCATTCCAACAACTTGGTGCTCCTACTCGCGATATGCCGATATGTGATGTTGCATGTGATCTGACGGTCCCTGTGAATCCAGATCGACGATCCTGTCCCTCCTGAATTTCAATCCTTCTCATGCTTACACCGATAACCTTCTTGTGCCTTCGTACGATCCAACGGCCCACAGAACTTCACAAAATCTCCACAAGGATTTTATCCGCCCGTTCTTTCTTTTGTGGCTCCCCGAATTTCGGTGAAGTGCCTCCCTGTTGAGACTCGTTCACCTACTCTCTTACTAACCTACAGTGCTTCCCTATGGTCTGCCCACACAACTTATCTCTGTTGTTCTTCAACGACTTTGACGACCTATCCCTCCTGAGATTTTTCTTCGACTTTAAGTCCTCGACAAGAAATCTCTTGCTCGCACCCCTTATGGCAAACCTTCAACGATGTCTTAAGGTTGAATCTCTTCAACTCTGCGCACTCCTGCAGCAGAAGCCCTCAGTGTCCTTGCTCAAAATCACAACTCTGAATCTTTTTCCAGCCTGCACACTCCTTGCATGGCTCTAGTGCCAAATCTTCACTTATGTGGTGAATGAGGACAAAGCTTTCTTTAATTGAACCCTTCAGTCACGCACTCCTTGTGGACAAATTCAACTGCACTCCTTGCAGGAATTCTCTGGTTCAATTAGAGAACAATTGAAACTCATTCACTTAGTCCCTCAAACTTCTACTTAGCCATAAAATCACATACAAAGCATATAAAAGAAAGTGTATCACAGGAAACAGACATTCATGAGCATAATATCAAAATTACACAGAAAATAAAACAAACCATGAAATTGAATCTAAGCTTTTCTATTAATTCAATGTCTATGCATGGGTGTTCTTCATACAATCCTCTGCCTACTCTTTTCTTCTTGCTCCTGTTTGATGATCCTGAATAATGTTACAATGTACAAAAGGAGGGTGCCTATATTCTGTTTCCCTCTTAGACTCTAAAGCTGTCAATTCTACAATTAAAATCTGCCTACCAGCATTAACTAAAATAAATGTCGTCTATCTACCTAAGGAAGAGAGCTTAAAGGCTCAAGGTCCATTACAATATACAAGTGCGCTTCATTAAATTCACATATTACTGTTTGGTGCAACAATATCTAGGGGTTTCATAAATTTTGTTGGCGTTGTCCAGCTGTCTTTTCTGCTCTTGCGCTGGCTCGCTTGTTGAGTTGGCGATGCTCCTGCATCAATAACCCTATATAGTAAAATCACATTATACCAATCGCTTAACCATGCCATATAAATCAAGCTATACATTACAAGAAAAGTTGTTGAATCCAGCTATGCACCAAAACGTTTTCAGAGCAATCAAATCACAATCAAGTATAGGCAAAGGGAAGAGTGGTCAAATGACAAGGCTGGAAAAAAGACATGAAGACGCAGAGATAAATTGGTTGCTACCTCCAGAAAAAAATCGCCACGAAGACGCAGAGATAAATAGAAAAGTCACGGAGATTAATAAATACATGAAGATGCAGAGATAGTAAAGACATGAAGACACAAAATCGCATAGATTAATAAAGATTAATGGCAGAGATTAATTACAGAGGTTAATGGAAAAATCGCAGAGGTGAATGGAAAAATCGTAGAGATTAACAAAGATTAATGGGAGAGATTAATCACAGAGATTAATGGAAAAATCACAGAGGTTAATGGAAATATCGAAGAGATTAATAAACATTAATGGCAGAGATTAATGGAAAAAACTCGGAGGTTAATGGCAATATCGCAGAGATTAATAAAGATTAATGGCAGAGATTAATGGAAAATTCTCAAAGGTTAACAAGCATTGAATGACAGACTTAACAAGTGTAAAAATTGCCAGGTGACAAGCAACGATTGTTGTCCAAAAAAATGGAAAATCGCAGTCTTAACAACTGGCAAAATCGCCAGGTAACAATTGGCAAAATCGCAGTCTTAACAAGCAACGATTGCAGTCTTAACAAGTGTCAAATTGTAATGTATTCTAGTGAAAATTTTGTAGTGGTTCAGGTGTAACAAGAAGCATGCACTCAAGGAAAAATTCTCCATGTGTCTCAAGGAAAAACCTTACTGTCATTCAAAGGAAAAACTCAGTCAAAATGTAAAGGTTTTCAATCAAGTGTACAACGTAGGCTAAAATCATCTTCAAATAAACTAAGGTGCAGAGGTATAAAAAAAAGTAGAGAATATTTCCATCAATAAAACAAACACAGAGTTAAGTTGCGAGGGAGGTACTGCAACGCAGAGTTAATTTATCCAGCAATATATAAAAACACGAAATTAAATTTATCGAGCAATATATAAAAATGTAGAGTTTAATTTATCCAGCAATATATATAAACGTAGAGTTAAAAAATTTGGTTGAGAGTGTTGAAATATAGAGAATACTAAACACATATTTCAAATGTCAAGAACGATTAAGACGCATGGGTGATATAACATGCAGAGACCAAATAAATGCGGAGATCAAACACAGATATAAGAAGGGGTAAACAGCTAGGAAAACACATCCTTCGCTCATCATCCATGCACAGAAAAGAAGGGAATTAGAATCTATAGGTCGTTGTGCACCGAAGTGACGACCGTCGATTCGACTCCTGGCCGACTACTTAGGCATGGACTGACGAACTAGGGATGAGGATGAAGTAAAAGGCACCACTTTTCACAACAATCAAAAAATCCAAAGTACAATCGCAACATACAAGGGTCGAATGCCAAGGGAATCAAGTCAAGCAGCGAGCTTAAGGCTATGGGGAAATTTAAGTTCTCGGTATAAATGTTGAGTCAAACATTTTCTTTACCCAATTAAAAATATAGAAATGAAACTATAAGGTATAATAATAATCTACCATGCAAAATCAAGTAAGCGTACCATAGCCCAAGTCGTCCACTCTGAGTCGTTATCCCGTGTGCTTCGTGCAGCTCCCGCTTGTCGACCGATGAGACTTCACAGGTACCTCCTAGCCAACACTAGGTGTACTCTTCTTACCCCTTATCCCCTCAAGCTGCAAAGGGGCCATGCACACTAAACCAGAGCACAGCTAGCTCCCACCTCGCCTCACAAGGTCGAGCTACCACTCCTCACTGAGCTGGGTATCCCAACTCCCACAAGCTAAGTC
>JASDQU011442100.1:8422-19940 GCA_032191745.1 Picea mariana | reverse complement strand
CTAGTATCGCCTGAGGTTCTTAATTTTTTTTAATCAATTTCAAATGGTTGTTTCAACTGCATTGGTTATGACACTAAATAATTAAATGGGAAGATATTTTGTTCAGGCAACATGGCTTTGTTAAGTCACTTGAGCACCCCCTCGTTAATTTTTTTGAAAGTTAACAATATAAAACTTAATTTTAATGAGTGAATCTTTCTCGTTGTAGTCATAGAGCATAATGAGTGTATCTAGTTTGATAACCTTTTAACGGATGTGGCTTGTCGCTCATTATTTGCACATGGAGCTTCAAGAGACCACCCTTCCATTCAAAAGCACTTTTCTGACATAGAAAACTAGCACAGCCGCTATTTCGCGGCTGAGAACGCCGAAAGGGGTTGTTTTAATTGTAGAAAACGTGGGGACAGCTAAGGAAATTGGCGGTAGAGAATGGGTTGACAGTTGAAATCCGTGGCGAAAATGAAACGCGCGGATAGGTTAGGAAAGACAGAAAATGAAACGCTTGGACAGGTGAGGAAATCTAAATGGTAATTTGAAAGGTTAATTATTTAAACGTGGCAATCATATAGTGTTACAGTAATTTCTTAATATGATTAGGTAAATGTTAAAAAGTAAACAGGGTAACGGATGCATTCAGAAATACAAGGAAGTTATGAAGAGTAAATCACATTCATTGATTTGGGAGGACGACTAGGAATATGCCAGCATCTTCAATTGTTAACCATTAGATTAGAATTTTAGATTAAAAGCTGATTAATTGTGCTCATTGTCAATAGGTATACACCTTTCGGCGTAATAAAGGAATTGGCAAAGGTCCAAACCCTACATTCATTTTGATTGAGGCAATTATTGCTTCGTTGAATGTAGACAATTGTTGGTATGTTGCGTGCCCACTTACATTTAAAGACCAAAAGTGCAAAAAACAACTCACACCTATTGAAGATGGTATATGGAATCGCCAAAGGTGCAATCAACATGGTTTTTTAATGTGAATACAGGTACATTTTCCAGTTTAGCATTGAAGACCAAACAAGCAAAATCAATGTTATTGCATTCCAAGAAGTCACAGAACAACTTATAGGCATATCTGCTCAGAAGTTATCTGAATATGAATATGAGGGACATACAAAAAAAATCATAGACATATTTAGCAAGTTGTTATTTAATAGTTACTTATTCGAACTAGTAGTGCATGAAGAAACATTTGCTAATAAAAAACAAATCAAATGCATTGTGATTTCATGTGATCAAATTGATCACATATCAAAGTCAAAAGAGGACATCCCAATCCCTGAATTGTTGGCTAAATAGTGAACACAAAGTGTTATGGTTGTTTCTTTCAAACACCAAATTGTAATTTCCCTACTTTTGTTCATATACATATTATTTAAAGTGTTTATGTTTTTTAGTTTTTTTTTTTTTCCATTATAACATTTATATGGAAGGAAATCCAACATATGCATTCACTTATAACATATTTTAAAAATTAAATCTATTGATTTTGTAATTGTCTTGAAAATATGCTTAAAAAAACATGTTATCAAACATACAAAATGTGTTATCAAGAAATTTGAGTTTTAACTACAAATTGTTCATTGTTTCTCTTATAAGCAATTCCTTCTAGCACAAAAAATGCCCCCATGTTCCAAACAACACTGACAAACACCACACGTGAAGGACTCTCAAGATCATTAAAAAGGCATGTTCTCGTTCAATAATGCATGACATCAAATGCTTCGCACATATATTCTTCACAAATTCAACTTCCCAACAAGGCTCTATACAATTGCCAACACCATATAATTCATGCTACAGAAATAAACAAAAAAGAAGAAGATATAGATGGAACAATGACATTATTAATGTAGAAACTACTAGCCCAGTCACCACTCCTCTCTCTACATCTAGGAGCCAACAAAATGAACAACATCGGATAAAATATGATGAAAAAAAAAAATAAACTGAAGAGACTTACAGAGACTTCACATATAAAACAAAACCAACCTCGTGTGGACTTGCCAACACATGTTCTAGAACATCAACCCATACACATGCTTCCCAATCTTTCCGAAAACATATTTATGCCTTGTCTAACATACATACATGTATTGCATGTATGGAATCATATTCTTGCATTGCTACTCGCCCATCTCCAAATGGACACATTTGTACTCGATGTCATAGAGAAAATAATGGTCATCGTTTATCCAGATGAAATAATATGGACCCCGGTGACCAACCCACAGTGATGTCAATACTTACACAATTTGGGGAAATGTTAATTGCTCAAGTTATTCCCATCTAGCAAGTTAGGCATGCTCGAGGTGAGCAATACAAATATAGTGGCCACACTATCAGTGTCCCACAAAAAAATGTTCAAATAGCAACTTACCTATCACATCGCCTTTTGGATCTGGACATCTTGATTGTCAAGAGACATGGAGGAAATGGAAAATGTTATGATTGTTATGTGACAAAATCTCATGCCATCAGTGCATTGCTCTACAATATGCAAAATGACAAATATTACAATGACGTCCAAATTGACCAAAACTCACTTGCATCACTTCCCACCACTCGCACCAATGTCTCATCTCGCCTCCATTTTATCTCTACAGAAACTTTCAATTCTCCCAATGAAGAATCAAATATCACAGATAGAGAACACCATGTTGTTTGCCAAGAGGAGCAACCAATGTCTTCCTTCGCATTTACATTGCCTAATACACAACGAGAAATGGAATAAATAAGAGCATTTGTTGACACTACACATGACGTTCCAGTATAAACAATTGAGTGGCCGCCAATTGGCCTGTCACCAATCAATGAGTACAAGATAGAGGGTCTATTCGACATGGAATTTCCTGTTATTTTCCCCTTGGGGGTGCCCTACTTGTTCTTAATGCTCACCTCATTTATAGTTTTAAATGAAGTGGCACTTGGTTCAAACTTAAAGATTTCTTTAAAATGTACCTTGATTTTTATGATTATTAAAAATAAAAATAATTCCAACCTTTATATTTTGAACAAATGATGATTACATGATATAGGAATTGATAAGTTAGGCTTGAATAACTCTATACACAAATTAAAATTCATTAAAGAGAACTGCATATAAATACAATCAGAGTAGGCTTTTGGTTTCGTCTTCCAACAAGTCTGATCATTGTTCCTATTCATATATGACTATTTATATTTCATAGTAATAATATTTACAAGACACTGTAATCCTCAAGATTAGTTATCTAATATTCTCCCCTTAATCCGAAGGGGCATTTTTTAGTCCAAGCATCTTTCTAAACTTTTCAAATTTTTCTCTTCCAAGCACTTTGGTGAAGATGTTTGTAATTTGCTCACTTGTGGAACAATGTATCAAATGAATGGTCTTGGCCTCTATATTACGTTGAATAAAATGGTACTTCATGTTGATGTGATTTGTTCGATCATGGAACCTAGGATTCTTGGCCAACTTGATTGTAGAAGTGTTGTCAATGAAAAGTGGAGTAGCATTCACCCGTTTCTCATGCAAATCCTCTAGTATCTTCCTCAGCCACATAATATCCTTTGTTGTCTCTGCAACAACCACATATTTTTCCTCTATAGTGGAATATGCTAGAACAAATTGTTTAGATGATCTCCAAGATATAGCTAATTATCCAAGACTCATTAGATATCCTAAAGTAGGCACTCCATTCTCCTTATCGTGATCAAAGTCTGAATCTGTATATCCAACTAGTTTGAAGTCCTCCACCTTAGAGTATTTGAGCCCAAAGTCCTTCATGATATGTCTTTACATGGGTAAATCTATCAAGATGATCAAGTTGTCACTCAATAGTCTTGTCATTCTTAGTGGATTCAAGAAAAAACACATCTTTAGAAAGAATGAACTTTTTATTTACCTCATCGTAGCGATTATATGCCTTGGTGGTGTTCGAGTACCCTAAGAAGACGCACTTTTGACTCCTTGCACCTAGTTTGTTTTTATGCTCCTTAGGAATTAAGGCATAACAAGTGGAACCAAAGACCTTGAGATGCCTTACAGAAGGAATGCAATTATACCACATTTCATAAAAGGTCGTATTCCCAATATCCCGATATGGGCTTATAATTCTTACGTACACTGCACGCAGAACTACATCATCCCAAAATATCAACTTCACATTCTCGAAAAATAACATTGAATGTACCATATTCATGAGTGTCATGTTCATTACTACACCATTCTATTGAGGTTGTATGGAATAGTGGTTTGATGCTTGATCCCATGTTGGTGAAGATAGATTTCAAGCTCATTAGAAGTATATTCCCCTCCATTATTAGTACAAAGAGTTCCAATACGAGACTGTGCTTCATTTTCAATCCATAAATGAAATTTTTTAAATGTTTCAAATGCTTGAGATTTATGTTTCAATAAATAAACCCAACACATCCTAGTGTAATCATCAACTAAAGTCAAGATTTATTTATTACCAAAATTAAATGCAACAGGCATGGGGCCACACAAGTTAGAGTGTATCAATTCTATCTTTCTACATGCTCTCAAAGTGGAATCATGAAAATGATGCTTTCTATGTTTACCAAGGATACATGCATCAGATTGCTTCAAATTCCTTGGAATGGTAGGCAAACCAGAAACACTATTTTTCTTCAACATATGAAGACTATCATTATTGGTGTGCCCAAATATAGCATGCCACAAGAGACTAGTTGACAATGTACCTTGATCATGGTGAGAGAGGTATGCAGAATTTTGTGCCCATGCAAATGCCCCTTTCAGCTTCAACAATTTGTCATCCTCCCATCCCGTCATGATGACCATGTTGTCAAAAGACCTCCTTATTTCAACTTGTACATTAAACATGTGAATAATATGGCCTTGCAATTGAATGTGTACAAGAGACAACAAGTTCCTCCACACCTTAGGAAGATAGAGAACATTGTGTAAAAGAAAATCCAGGAACCCAGGCAATTTGATCTAGATGGTGCCAATTCCCATAGGTTTAACACTGGATCTATCAACAAAACATACTCCACTCTCTACATTTTTGTTCAATTCCCCAAATAAATCTCTCCAAAAATTCATGTGGTAAGTAGCACTAGTGTCAAGCAAATAGGCATCTCTCTAAGAAGCAAACGAGGTTTTGAACAAATCTTCATTTATGCTAATATTGCAATGAGCAACAACAAAATGTGTCGATTTAGGAGCTTTACCTTTTTCTTCGTCGTGTTCATGTTGTTCTTTGATCTTCTCCCATGGGATCCTGTATGTCTTTACTTCATGTCCATTCTTGTGACAATGAACACAATGAGTACCAGATCTCTCACCTTGATAATGCCTACCTCCCTATCTCTGAAATTCTTCTTTCTTACTATCTTCTCCTCTAGAAGAATCATGTGATTGATTCTTCCCTTTTTGAGCATGGCACACAATCTCGTTAGTGGATTGAACTGTATTCTTTGTGAAATCTTTCTCGCATTCTACAATTTTCTCCACCAAAGAGTCAAAATCGAGGGAGTTCAATTGGCCACTAGCTTGAAGTGATTCAAGATAGTGAGAATATGTGGGGTAGAGGGCCTTGATGAAGTTAGTGAGAGCAATGTCTATCTCTGCAACAATAACATCAATGTCATGCATGATGGCTTTAATTTAAGAGGCTAAAGCCATGGGATAATTATCCTTCAACTATAGTTGAAGAGATTCAACTACAATTGCATTAACTCCAATTTTGAATGTGAAACATACAAATCTTTCAACTTCTTCAAAGCACCCAATTTGTTTTTGATAGATTTGATGTGACGACTCACCTCTTTGTTTATAGAATAAACAATCAAGACATATGATTTCTTATTTTTATTCATCCATATAACAAGTTCTTTATTTGTTTTAGGTTTGGTAGGTGTAGTATATCGATCACAAATACCATCCCAAATATTATTGAAGATAAGGGTATGCTCAATCCTTCTTGACCATTCTGGATAATTTTCTTTGCCACTAAGCACCACACCAACAATTGAGACAAGAGAATGCATTAGCTATGGAACAATAGCTTTAGAAACGATAGCTTTGAAATGATAGTTCTGAAAACAATTTCTTTGAAAACAATATCTCTGGAAATGATAGCTCTTAATAGATTAGGGTTTCCATGATATTTAATATATTATTAGTCTATTTGTGAGTGACATTTCGAATCACAACGGTCGAAATGGAGAGAGCATTGGAAGTTTTGCTTATATTCATTGTAGTGGTATACATTTGTGTGCAAGATAATAACAACAATTATACAATGTGACTACATCTATTTTTGTTAGTTCAAGATCTAACAGTCATGAACATTTGATTTGAGTTGGGTTATAAGATGCACTTCTATACACTATTAATTTAAGAATATTGTTCTATTTGCGATCCTTCCAGGTGTAGGATGTGTAACCTTCAAGATCTCAAAGGAGTGCACGTTCACTATTTGGGTAGTTGGGACTCCCTACGACGAAGGGAAGCAACTAGATCAAGGGCAGTCGTGGACGGTTCAAGTTCCTATCGAAACATTGCGTAGGTTTCGGGGTTGCACATGCTATTACCAATCTCCCACCTAATTTTCCAGGAATCCCCCCCCGTTCTTGATGCAAGATCCACCCGTCTGGTACTAAAACTATCGTAAGAAAGCTTTGGAATTCAATAAGAGCATCACTACAAATGAAAACTAGGTGCAAATGTTCAAATAACGAGTAATACAAGGGAATGGAAATGGTCATATTACATTTATAGTTTTATTTCCCAGATTTTCATCTTCTCCAACAACTAACCCAGTAGATTAAGGTTTCCTATATGTGTCGAGGCATTTAGAGTTTCTCCATGCTGAAAATGAATTTCAATGCACAAGAAAACAAACAGGGGTTGGAGGGAAGATTGCAGAGGAAGAGGCATAGATTAATAATTCATGCGATTAGATTGCAAAATGATTATTTGATGCACTTATATTGTATAATAAGAGGACGAAGAAGCTCTAGAGATCATGGAGTTATCAAAAAATAACCAGCTATGATACCACTGATAGGTCGGGCTTGAATAACTCCATGCATAAACTTAAAATTATTAAAGAGAGCCACATATAAATACAATCAGAGATGACCTTTGGTTTCATCTTCCCACAGGTATGATGACTGTACCTATTCACCTATGACTCTTCATATTTCATAATAATAATATTTACAAGACACCATAATCCCTAGGATTAGATATCTAATAGGAACCTAGTTTAAAAATTGTTCAAATAAAATAAAAAAAATCAACATTGAAGAGACTCTTGAATTTTTAAAATTGTTCAAATAAAGTAAAAATGAAAATACTAGTATCGCCCGAGGTTCTTAATTTTTTTTTAATCAATTTCAAATGGTTGTTTCAACTACATTGGTCATGACACTAAATAGTTAAAAGGGAAGATATTTTATTCAAGCAACGTGGCTTTGTTAAGTCACTTGAGCAACCCCTCATTAATTTTTTTGAAAGTTAACAATATAAAACTTAGTTTTAATGAGTGAATCTTTCTTGTTGTAGTCATAGAGCATAATGCATGCCTTAAGGGTAGTCCTATGGATAGTTTAGGATTGTTTCTTCTTGTTACTAAGTTTGGTAAGCAACATGCATTCCTTATCCTCAATGGCATCTACCATGTCAAAGTTTTAATATATGAGTTAATTGGTTTCAAGAAGTTTATTATTTATTAGTCCCTGCCTTTAGGCCTGTTGATGATTACAACTGCGTGGGACATCCTCCAGGACATAGACTGATTAAGTCGACCTGAGAGAGAGCCCATGATTTGGGTGTGTGGTTCTTATCTGAGACATAACTGGAACGTAGTGATGACCTCCTCCTTACAAAGAGTTGAGAAGAACTCCAGATGATTCTCCTGTGTAACGCAGTGAGAAAGGAGATATGTTGAGTTGGACGTGCATGTGGCTGAGCACAAGGTGAATGTGTGAATTCCCATAGAGCTGGGTGCATCGTCATGAGACAAAGATGAAGATTATGTATTATCCTCCTCTGAGAAGAGAGTTGAGATGATGAACTCCATGTGACTCTCTTGTGTAATGCAGTGGGAAAGAAGATCTATTGAGTGGACGTGCATGTGGATGAGCACAAGTGAACGTGATCCTAGTGGTTGAGCACTAGTGATTGTGGTTCTCCTGTGAGACATAGTGAGATAGAGATATGGACATCCCTATGGATGTGCCCCTAGTGTTTGAGCACTAGTGGGTGTATGATATCCCTTGTTATATTGTTCAAGAATGAGACTTACCTATAACCCTATTTGTAATGTAAAGGGTACAGGTTGGCCCCACCTTAATGTAAAATATAACTAATGTAAAAGATAATTAATATGGTAATTATTAATAATATTTTGAGTTATTGAGGTCAGCCCTATTGTGCCAAAAGACACATCATTTGATGTGACAAGTCTTATATAAATAAAGGTGAATCTCCATTGAGGAAACACACTTAACATTGTGTCATCTCATGATTTCATAAGTTGTGGTATGAAATTATGAGAATTGCAACACCCACTTGTGTGCTAGGTTTGGTGATGGTGTGGGAGGTCTTTCTCTTGAGGAATATAGCAAAGGATTGGCTGGGTTTTCTTCCCTTGTTGAGAAGGGTTTCCTAGGATACTTCTTGTGTTTTTGTGCATGGTTATTCTTCTTGTGATCTTGGTTTGTTGTAGTAGTTATGGTTTAAGTAATAGCTAAACAATTTTTTTAAAGAGGATACATGAGCCATAGATCATTGAATATCCAACATGGTATCAGAGTAGGTCCTGAAGATGACCAATGCACAATTAAAGAAAGGTTGCTAAAACCTTTACCATTGATATAAGAAAAGAAGGCCAGACTCTTTTTATTTATTTATTTTTATCTGTGGAGATTTGATGACCTCAATCCAGCCATAAAGAGGGACCAGGTGAAGCTTCCAGTTTGTTGTTTTGTTTTGGACAGAATTGTAAAAAGGAGACCTAACAACAGTGACATCTAACTAGAAGGTTTAAGCATGAAGTACACAACAGTGACACCTAACATCAAACCTATGGCAACCACAGTGACACCTAACAACATATCTGTAAGGTTTCCACGGTAATCCTCTAACACCCAAAGGATGTTGCAGCCTAGAAGAGAAGGGTCGGACCCCTTTCTAAGGTTATGTGTTAAAGTTCAGTGGTAAAGGAAAGGGTCGGAGCCTAGTTTTTGTGGTAAATTTCTTCCAAACAACAGCCAAGGTGTAAGGAGAGGAGCCTAGAGCCTAGGAGGAATCCCACCTAGCAAATTAAAGTGGTTGCAGGCCTTTAAAATTGTCACAGAAAACCCTTGAACAATAGAGAACTTAGCCATAGGCTGGTACAAAGGTTTGGCTTGCTAGAAAGCAACCTTGGAGGCAATGTTGAAGGAGTTTAGGGCTGCCAGGTAGCTCGACCTGCCTAGGAGTGAATGTTGGGTGAGTGTAGACAATTAGTAAATGGCTACAACATCAACTACAGGAGGGCAGAAGGACTGATTATGTACAGGAACTAAAGCAACAACTTAAAGGTAGTTTAAGGGCTATCCTAGAAGTCTAGGACAACAAGTCTAGTGGGCTGCAACAACTGACTTCTTGAGTGATTTTGGACAACCCTTGAGGGTAGATTTTGAACAATGAAAGAGGGTTACAACAACACTACAACAACAACAAACTCTGGGCTTGTTCTGAAGTTGTTCTAATGGGAAAAAGGTAGCAAGAGAAATGAGGTACATATCTAAGCAAAGATAAAAGGAAATTCTGAGAAGTTTTTAAAGACTAGTTGAGTGACATTACATACCCATAACATCACAGACCCGTGGACAAGTAAATTCTCTGAGTTATATCTATGTTGTCCAATTGCTCCTTCCTGCCATCATTTGATGTCATATATATTGATGCAAGTGTTTAATGGTGGTGCTGGTGTATATCCCAACAAACATAGAAGGTTGTTGATGGCTTACCTAAGTGCATTGAAGATGTTACAGAACAAATTGAAACCCTTGAAATACAGATCTGAAGTCAAGATGTAAACAATGATTAAGTAGCAGCAAAAGCTACAAGAATAGCTACAACAGTGTGTTTGGAATTTTTCTAAATGTCAAACAGTGGACATGACCTTGATAAGCTAAAACAATCATAGCAAGTTGGATCACCAACAGAAGGACAAAATTGCAAATATGCGATAGTTTCATATTAGTTACAACAGTAAAGGATGATGCAAATTTCGTTAGAGACTTGTATGGTACATATGGCTATAAGGAAAACTAGCAAGGAATGTCATTGCTCATAATGACATTGAAGCAAAACCTCCATTGGTGTTCACTCTCAGGTATGCTCTTGTATATATATTATTTACATCATTGTCATAAGGGTACTTGTAGGAGGAAGGAACCCTTGGTGAAATCATGGATCTAGAGAGGTCTCAATGCATTCAGAAGAACAACACACTGTAAATGAAGACCCCAGGTTTGATTGTTTTAAATTATCATGCTACATTACAAGTATGTGTTGTAGTTGTGACAACAATCCTTAAATTGTTTTGATTCTAGAGATGTACTCATAAATCTCCTCTAGGAGATATTCTTGTCTTGTTTCCTTTCGTTTGTTTCCTTGTTTCAGGCAGGTTAACAACAAAGGAAGATGTTTCTTCTTCAAGACTTCAGAGGGAGTCACTTGACTCAAAGGGAGTCAAAATTATCTGAGAAGAAGGAAAATACAAATACCTTCTCCCCCTCAGTGGTTCAGAGGGAGACATCCATTGATACAGTTGATCCAGTTGTTCTAGTTGATATTCCCAGGGACTTTATAGTAAGCCATAAAAGGCATGTCTGGGCTTGACAAACTCCGCAAGAGGCAGAAAGACATGCAGCTAATGGAAGTGTCGAGAAATACAAAAACAAGACTTGTATTCAGAGGATTCTCACAAGCAGAGGGAGTGAAATATGATGAGACATATTGATCCAGTAGCCTGATGCACTCCCATCTATACTACCATCCATGAGTTGGAAACTACACCAGATGGATGGATTCTTGATGAGTTTGGGTTTCAACAAGAATATTGCTGATCCAAACCTATATTATTACAGTTTTGGCAACGAGAGCTTGATTTTGATGACTTATTCAGAAATCCTTGTTGTTGGATACAAGTAAGCTTTGACTTCTAATTTGGAGATGAAGTATCTGAGTATGATGCACTACTTCTTGGGACAAGAAGTATGACAGAGGACCGATGAAATTTTCCTGAGTTAAGGAAAATATATAGTGGGAATATTAAAGAAGTTCAGTATGACAGAATGAAAATACACGGTGATGGATTTGAAGAAAATGATTGACAATGATTCAGTCAAGATTGATCCACAAATGATTGGATCATTGATGTATCTGGTTAACACCAGACCCGATTCATGCTATGTAGTGAATGTGCTTAATCAATCCACGAGTTAGCCGAGACAGACTCACTGGATAGCAGTAAAG
>JASDQU011442099.1:9655-24805 GCA_032191745.1 Picea mariana | reverse complement strand
GTTCATATCCTTAACAAAGCTCATCTTAGGCCACACAGTGACAAGACTCCTTATGAACTATGGTTTGGAAGACCTGCTTCAATCAAGCATTTTAAATTCTTTGGGAGTAAATGTTATATCAAGAATAATGATGAAAATATTGGTAAATATGATGACAGGGATGATGAAGGTATCTTCTTAGGTTATGCTACAAACAGTAAAGGATACATATTCTACAATAAGAGGCTACATAAATTGGTTGATTGTATCGACATAAAAGTTGATGAAGAAATCCCGGTATGAAATGTAAGTAGTGTTGAACCAAGCACAAACGATATAGTTGAAGATGAAGATGAATAGGTCCAAGGATCAAAAAGAGAAGAATCTGAATCAGATGAAGATACAAATACTCCTACTGACACAAATCAACAGAAAGAAACAAAAACACCTCTCTAAATAGTTAGAAAGAATCATCCTGAAAATCAGATAATTGGAGATATGAATAAAGGAGTTCAGACAAGAAGGAAATTGATTAAAGACTCAGAACAATCTCAGTTTGGTTTTCTATCTATGATTGAACCTAAAGTTTTTTATGAAGCCAACAAGCATGATGATTGGATTAGAGCTATGAATGAAGAGCTTGATCCAATTGAGAAGAACAATACTTGGGATCTTGTTCCTAGACCTGAAGATAAGAATGTAATAGGTTCCAAATGGATGTTCAAGATTAAAATGAATGAAAAAGGACAAGTTGTTAGGAATAAAGCCATATTGGTCTGTAAAGGGTATGCACAAGTTGAAGGATAGGATTTTGAGGAAACCTTTGGACTAGTGGCAAGATTGCAATCCATCAAAATGTTTCTTACATATTCATGTCATAAGAAATTTAAAGTTTATTAGATGGATGTTAAGTCAACATTTCTTAATGGAGATCTAGAGGAAGAAGTACATATGGATCAACCTGAAGGATTCTCATTGACAGATAATCCTGATTATGTATGCAAGCTAAAGAAGGCTTTATATGGACTGAAACAAGCACCACAGGATTGGTATTATAGATTGGAAAAAAATTTACAAGACAAAGGGTTCAAGAAAGGTATTGTTGACAACAATCTCTACATTAAGTCTGAAGGTGATGATTTACTAGTTGTTTTGGTTTATGTAGATGACATTATTTTTGGCTGTACTAATGATTCCTCTGTTCAGTGGTTTGCTAATTCTATGAAAATAGAGTTTGAGATGTCCATGATAGGAGAATTGTCATATTTTCTTGGCTTACAAGTAAATCAGAGTTTTGCAGGAATATTTATCTCTCAAGAAACATATTTGAAAGAGATGTTGAAGAAATTTCAAATGGAAGATTCTTCTCCTGTTAGTACACCTATGGTGGTTGGTTGCAAGTTCAGTAAAGATGATATTTCACCTAATGTTGATCAAAGGACATATCGATCAATGATAGACATTATTTTGTACATCACAACCTTCTGCACATCATAGCATCCCATCCTGATATAATGCAAGTTGTTGGTATGGTAGGTCGTTATCAGTCTTCTCCTAAATAAATTCATTTAGTAGTTGTAACAAGGATATTCAAATACTTGAAGGGCACAATGACTTATGGTCTGTGGTATCCTAGAAATCAGAATTTTCAGTTAACTGCTTATTCAGATGTTGATTGGGAAAATTGTGTGGATGAGAGAAAGACCACCAGTGGAGGTGCATTCTTCCTGGGTGACTCGTTAGTAGCATGGATTAGTAAGAAAAAGGGATCTATTTCCTTATCAAATATAGAGGCAGAGTACAATGTTACTGCTACTTGCTGCACTCAGATTTTATGGATGATACAAACTCTTGCAGTTTTGAAGGTAACTTATACTGATCCTATCCCACTTCACTATGATAACACCAGTGCCATTAGCATCTCCAAGAATCCTGTACTTCATTCAAAGACTAAGCATATACCAATAAAATACCATTTTCTCAAAGAACAAGTGACAAACAGAGTTGTTCAGCTGAATTATATTCCTTCCACAGAACAGATAGCTGACATCTTTACTAAACCGTTAGCAGCGACACCTTTTGGATATCTTCGTCAGAAGTTGGGGGTTATATCTTCTTTTGTCTAATATGTTCACCTTTTCAGGGGGAGTATGTGCTTGTCGCATATCTGATACCTTTGAGATGTAGTACAACAGCTCAGGGGGAGTGTGTTTCTTCTTTGACATTGATGTCAAAGGGGGAGAAAAAGTGTGGTAATGGTAAGGTTGCTACAGTGGTATGGTTGGATGTCTAGGTATAATAGTGCAGTCCTTTAGGTTCTTCAAGGTTTCCATCAATGCCAAAGGGGGATATTGTTGGCATATTTATAGACAAAAGGCAGGGTATGATTGTTTTTCATTGATGGCAAGATCAACACGACGAGAGTATACTTGTTTGCCAATGATAGCAAGATCAGGAGTGCAGCGATAATGGCATGGAAAGAACATAAGTGTAATCTCAGGAGGAGGAGAAACAATGATCGCTGGATCACCCATCCTGAATTCCCAATGGTTGTTAGATATGAATTCAGATAGGAGGAGCATCCAGAAGAGGAGAAAAAATCTCATACATTGGATCTGAGCACCGATGACCAACAACCGTCAAATCCAGTATAACTGTGAAGAGGATAAAGTCGAGAGCCATCCTCCAACTCCGTGAAATGTGAAATCGTGATGAGATTTGAGCCATAGGATCCAGAGGAAACATGGCAAAATATCGTCATTTCGATGACTGGAAGGTCAAAGGAAGGAGGTTCTCTAACCCCTCCAACTCGCGATATGGGACGTCGTGAAATGATCCTAGCCATTGGAGCCAGAGGACACATGGTGAGCGATTGGAATTTCATTGACTCGCAAATCAAGAAAGTCAAAAGTAGAGTTGCAAGAACTCGCGAGGTGCATGATTGTTATGAAAATATCACAGTCATTGATCATTCTGAAATCATCGAGACCGTCCATTGTCAAGGAGGGCACATGGCGAAGGGTCATCATTTCGCTAACTCACAGCAGGAGGTCACGATATGCGAAATTGTGAAACACCCTCGTACTTGGCCTATGTTCATAGAAAAGGTCACATCGTCGAAGGATGAAGGGAGGAGATAGCACGCCCAACTAAGCTCCATTTCAGAGATTGCGACATGGGAGAGTCGAGATGTCTCATCACAAGATTTGTAAAACGAGAAATCGTGAAATCACTTTCTATTTAGCATCCGGTCACAGCCAGTGCCCATATAGGATAAACACGATTCCCAGTGGGTGTAATCCAATGGTGCTGGTTAATTGGGAATTTGATCGAAGGGCTACTGTTTCACCTCACGGTTAATTGTTCAGTTACGATTCAGTTAGCAGAATTGAATCATAGTTCTTGGAAGTTTGGAAATTAAGTTGCTGAGGCATTTTCATTAGAGATTCGAGGTGTAACTGAATCGATGGGAGGGCATAAAAGAGATATGAAGTGATTGTGTGAGGTTGGTTGTTCTCATTGGAAAAATGAGTTGAACTAGGAGAAAGAAAAATCATAGTATGCACAGTGTGAGATCAAACTTAGATATGAGAAACAAAAGTTGAATAGAACAGAAAAGGTGAAGAGATAAAAATGAACGCATACCAAATAGCTTGAGAGGAACAAAAAAGAATAGATAGAAAGAGACAAAAATTCAAGCCAAGTATGAACAGAGCAGAAGAATAGTGAAGCAAAGAAGAATTGCAGAACATAGAAGAAGTGGTAAGAATTGATATATTTGTATTGTTGGTTATTCAATAATTTATTTATAATCAGAGAGGTAGGGTGGTGCTAGGGAGGACTGTGGTCATTTGATATTCAAGTTGGTGCTTGAATATTCGAAGTTGTACCTTCCATCTAGTTGTGGCTAGAAAACAGGGTGGCAGGGTGGTGCTTGGGAAAACACAGAGTTTTCTGTATGCAAGTTGGTGCTTGTATAAGTCCAGTTGGTGCTGGAACATTAAGGGAGTTGATGCTTCATTCTAGTGGGTGCTAGAGAAACCAGAGAGTTGGTGGTATCAACAAGTTGGAGCTTGTAAAACATAGGTAGTAGCCACACATTGATTTGGTGCTCAAAGATAGATGATGTACAGAACTTAAAAGACTTTCTATCATTCGAAGAAGAAGAGGTTTTCTACCTTTATGGGTTTCCTCATGAAAATATGTCTTTGTGTATATCTTATGTGTGACTGATGTTCATTATTTATGTTGTTCATATCTTGTATAATATTGATGGTCACTTGGAAGAGATTAAAAATTGTTTGAATAGTCATAAATTGTTTAAGAACAGTAACAACTGATTCACCCTCCCCTCTCAGTTGTCTTAGTAATTTCAACAACTATCACTAAATGTTTCATGTGTCTTTTGAATAAGGACACCCCTTTTATCTGGGATAAGCGAGCCTAGGAGTCCTTCTATGCTTTGAAGAAAGATTTGGTGTCGACGCCTCTGCTAAAGCCGTTCCACTAGAGTAGAGATTACTTTCTTTATATCGCCACATATGAGGATACGATTGGTATGGTTTTGGTTCAGGAGGATGATGAGCTCCATGAGCACGTCATGTACTAGCTTAGTCAAAATTTACTCGTTCCTTAACTCAATTACACTCACGGTGAAAATCAGTCTGCTACTAAACAAGGTCATTTAGTAGTTGTAACAAGGATATTCAAATACTTGAAGGGAACAATGACATATGGTCTGTGGTATCCTAGAAATCAGAATTTTCAGTTAACTACTTATTCAGATGTTGATTGGGAAAATTGTGTGGATGAGAGAAAGAGCACCAATGGAGGTGCATTTTTCCTGGGTGACTCGTTAGTAGCATGGATTAGTAAGAAACATAGATCTATTTCATTATAAACTACAGAGGCAGAGTACAATGTTGTTGCTACTTGCTGCACTCAGATTTTATGGATCATACAAACTCTTGCAGATTTGAAGGTAACTTATACTGATCCTATCCCACTTCACTATGATAACACCAGTTCCATTAGCGTCTCCAAGAATCTTGTACTTCATTCAAAGACTAAGCATATACCAAGAAAATACGATTTTCTCAGAGAACAAGTGACAAACAGATTTGTTCAGCTGAATTATATTCCTTCCATAGAAAAAATAGCTGACATCTTTACTAAACCGTTAGCAGCGACACCTTTTGGATATCTTCGTCAGAAGTTGGGGGTTATATCTTCTTTCGTCTAATCTATTCACCTTGTCAGAGGGAGTATGTTCTTGTCGGATATATGATACCTTCGAGACGTACTGCAATAGCTCAGGGGGAGTGTGTTTCTTCTTTGACATTGATGTCAAAGTGGGAGAGAAAGTGTGGTAATGGTAAGGTTGGTACATTGGTATGGTTGGATGTCTAGGCATAATAGTGCAGTCCTTTAGGTTCTTCAAGGTTTCTATCAATGCCAAAGGGGGAGATTGTTGGCATATTTACAGACAGAAGGCAAGGTATTCTTGTTTGTCATTGATGGAAATATCAACATGATGAGAGTATACTTGTTTTCCAATGATAGCAAGATCAACAGTGCAGCGATAATGGCATGGAAAGAAAATAAGTGTAATATCAAGAGGAGGAGCAACAATGATCGTTGGATCACCCATCCTGAATTCCCGATGGTCGTCAAATATGAATTCAGATAAGAGGAACATGTAGAAGAGGAGAAAAAATATCAGACATTGGATCTTAGCCTCGACGACCAACATCCGTCATATCTAATATAACTGTGAAGAGGATAAAGCCAATAGCCATCCTGCAAATCTGTGAAATGTGAAATCGTGATGAGATTTGAGCCATAGGATCTAGAGGACACGTGGTGAAACATCAAAATTTCACTGACTGGAAGGTCAAAGGAAAGGGGTTCTCTAACCCCTCGAACTCGTGATATGCGAGGTCGCGAAATGATCCTAGCTGTTGGAGCCAGAGGACACATGGCGAGTGATTGGAATTTCGTTGAATCGCAAATCGGGAAAGTCAAAAGTAGAGTTGTAGGAACTCGCAAGGTGTGTGATTGTTCTGAAAAGATCACAATTGTTGATCGTTCCAAAAGGATCATAGCCATTGATCATTCTTAAATCACCAGGACCGTCCGTTGTCAAGGAGGGCACATGGCGAAGGGTCATCATTTTGTTGACTCACAGCAAGAGGTCGTGATATGTGAAATCTTGAAACACCCTCGTGCTTGGCCCATGGTCATAGCCAAGGTCACATCGTTGAAGGATGAAGGGAGGAGATAGCACGCCCAACTAAGCTCCATTTCGGAGATCACGACATGGGAGAGTCGAGATATCTCATCACAAGATTTTTGAAACGCGAAATCATGAAATCACTTTCTGTTTAGTGTGCATTCACAGCTAGTGGGAATATAGGATAAATACGATTCCCAATGGGTGTAATCGAATGGTGCTGGTTAATTGGGAATTTGATTGAAGGGCTACTATTTCACCTCACGGTTAATTGTTTAGTTACAATTCAGTTAGCCGAACTGAATCATAGTTCTTGGACGTTTTGAAATTTAGTTGTTGAGGCATTTTCCTTGGAGATTTGAGGTGTAACTGAATCGACGAGAGAGCCTAAAAGAGATATGTAGTGAAAGTGTGAGGTTGGTTGTTCTCACTGGAAAAATGAGTTGAACTCGAAGAAAGAAAAATCACGGTATGCACAATGTGAGATCAAACTCAGAAATCAGAAACAAAATTTGAACATAACATAAAAGGTGAAGAGAGAAAAATGAACACATGCCAAAGAGATTGAGAGGAAAAGAAAAAGAACAAATAGAAAGAGACAACAATTCAAGCCAAGTATGAACAGAGAAGAAGAATAGTGAAGTAGAGAAGAATTGCAGAACAAAGAAGAAGTGGTAAGAATTGATATATCTATATTGTTAGTTATTCAATCATTTATTTATAATCAAGGAGGTAGGGTGGTTCTAGGGAGGACTATGGTCCTCTGATATTCAAGTTGGTGCTTTAATATTCGAAGTTGTATCTTCCATCTAGTTGTGGCTAGAAAACAGGGCGGCAGGGTGGTGCTCTGGAAAACATAGAGTTTTATGTATGAAAGTTGGTGCTTGTATAAGTCCAGTTTGTGCCAGAACATTTAGGGAGTTGATGCTTCATTCTAGTGGGTGCTAGAGAAACTAGAGAGTTGGTGCTCTCAACAAGTTGGAGCTAGTAAAACATAGGTAGTAGCCACACATTGATTTGGTGCTCAAAGATAGATGATGTACAGAACTTAAAAGACTACCTATCATTCGAAGAAGAAGAGATTTTTTCCCTTTATGGGTTTCCTCATGAAAATTTGTCTCTATGTATATCTTATGTGTGATTGATGTTCATTATTTATGTTGTTCATATCTTGTATAATATTTATGGTCACTTGGAAGAGATTAAAAATTGTTTGAATAGTCATAAATTGTTTAAGCATGATAACAACTGATTCACCCTCCCCTCTCAGTTGTCTTAGTAATTTCAACAACTATCACTAAAGGTTTCATGTGTGTTTTGAATAAGGACACCCCTTTTATCTGGGATAAGCGAGACCAGGAGTCCTTCGATGCTTTGAAGAAAGATTTGGTGTTGGTGCCTCTGATGAAGCCTCCTGATTACAGTAGAGATTACTTGCTTTATATTGCCACATATGAGGATATGATTGGTATGGTTTTGGTTAAGGAGGATGATGAGCTCCATGAGAACGTCATCTACTAGCTTAGTCGAACTTTACTCGGTCCTGAACTCAATTACACTCACGTTGAAAATATAGCTTTGGCTATCATTCACACAGTCTAGAATTTGTGTCATTATATATTACTTTTCAAGACTACAACGGTTGCTGATTTCAATCCATTTCAATACATCCTTACCAGGCGTATCATAGGGGGGAAATATAATAAATGGATTTCCATTTTACAAGAGTTTGATCTCGATTTTGCTTCTGCGAAATCCAAGAAATCCCTAGTCTTTTTGTAGTTAATATCCGATTTTCCACGATTAGATGAGGACGTTATCCATGTTGATTCGTTTGTGGAAGAACACATTTTTCTTGTCTCATCGTTTGACTCCTAGTATGGAGACATTGTTCTCTATCTTCAGACCTTGAAGTTCCCTCATCATCTCTCATGATATGACCGACGACGTATAGGATACCAGGCTAAGAAATACACTATCATCGGTGACACTTTTTATCACCAAGGAATAGACAATATCTTGCTTCATTGTTTAAATCATGGAGAAGTTGAGTCTGTTCTAAACGATTGCCATAGTGGGGCTTGTGGTGGTCATATATCCGGGCTTTAGACAACCCAAAAAAAATTGTGAGTCTGTTATTTATAGCCTACTATCTTTAAATATTGTATTGAAGAGGTTAATAAGTGTCACCCCTGCCAGGTGTCCACTCGGAAAATGCGCTTTCATCCAGGCCCTCTTCATCCAGTCATTACCGTCGGTCCCTTCACCAAGTGGGGGGTGGACTTCGTCAATTTCAACCCAACTTCAGCTGGAGGGAATCAACACATTATCGTGGCCGTAGACTACTTTAATAAGTGGGACGAGGCCATTCCTACCATTAAATATGATGGGAAGACTGCAACCTTCTTCGTATTCGATCAGATTATCACCCGGTTCGGTATCCTGAGTGAGATTGTCACTGACCATGGAAGTCACTTTCAGAATGAGATGATGGAAGAATTAGCAGCTAAGATGGGGTTTAAACATGGTCATTCTTCTCCTTATTATCCCCAGGAAAATGGAAAAGTAGAGGTCGTCAACAAGTCTCTCAAAACCATTTTGCAAAAAATTTCCAGTCGGAGTAAATCCGACTAGAACATCATGCTATATCTTACACTTTGGGCATACCAAACCTTGGTTAAGACCGCCACTATATTTCCCCCTTTTTAGTTAGTACATGGTATGGAGTCGATCTTACCTATTGAATGTGAAATCCCTTCTCTCAAATTGGTAGTCGCTCTCCTACCTGACACTTCCGATCTCGAGCGACGCCTTGTGCACCTAGAGAGCCTCGATGAGCAACGTCGAGACACCTCTATGTCTATCGAGGAGAACAAATGATGTGTCAAGTTCCATTACGATAAGTATGTCTGTCCTTAGTTATATGATGAGGGTGACTTAGTCCTCTTGTATGATCAAGCCAAAGAACCATTGGTGGAAGGAAAGTTTAAACCCATGTGGCACGATCCTTACATTGTGCGACATGTTCTAGAAAAAGGAGCCTATGAGTTAGAATATTATGAAGGGAATAAGTTGGTCGAGCCTAGAAATGGGCTCTACTTGAAAAGATACTACTCTTGAGCCCCACGCTTGGGCGAAACTCTCTGTATACTAATGTAATTTAGTGTATATATCTCTTTTCGTTTTTTCGTCTTCGGGTTGCTTATCAATTTTTCAGTTGGTTGAAAGATGTCAATGGAGTTGTTAGTCTAATTAGGATTCACAAATGGGGTGAGTCTTCATACACGGAACTTGGCTTCCGCTGCTTGGGTGGTTTACTCATCCGAGGGTCTACTAGTGTCTTCAAGAGGCGTATGCCTAGGGCCATCCACGAATAATGTGGCCGAATATAGCGTCATTATAGAACTTTTGTGCGATGTTATCTCACATGGAATTCGTTCATTAGAAGTTCTCCTGGACTTCCAATTAGTGGTACGTCAGTTGAATGATCGTTACCGTGTGTGTGATGCTACTTTACTCCGATGATTCCTATGGGTACGTGTTTTATAACAACAATTTGATTTTATTTCATATTATCATATTCCTAGGAGTTATAATCATGTATCTGATGCTTATGCTAATTTTGTTTTAGATTGGCATTTTTCACATAATTAAAAGAAAAGAAAACCATCTAATCAATGTACACATTGTAAAATACAAGTAAAGCTGAAGATCCCTTTCTTTATATATTTCAAAAAATATGGTGTTTATAGTACAAAATTGGGGCTAATACCCTCAATACACATATATAGCTGGTATTACAATATCTAATGACATCTACCTAGGCGGCCCCTGGTGGGAGTGGCATGTATGGATCTCCTGTGAAGTCGATCCCCTCATAGGGATAGTCATCCAGAGCAACGACCTGTCACCGCCACCAGTAGAATAAGTCCTCATTGTAGGGTGTCGGCACCCTATCTCCCCCCTTCCACCTCATTACCTTGGTACACTGTGCCATGGCTGGATCGCGAGGTCCCCTCGGAATAATATCAACTCTAGGTCCCAAACCTGGAACCTGCTTGAAAATGAAACTGCATAGGATAGAGGCAAACCCGAAATTTATTTTACTCCCCTATTTACACTCTGTCAACTGGCTCTTCATATTGGCCAGTAGTGAGGTACACCAGTCATACATTGTGGGTCTCACACACTGCACTGCATAGAACATGAGCAACCTCGATGCCTAGTGCAACGAGGTCAAACCTGTGATCCTGGTCAATAATAGGACAATGATCTTCAGACTAAGGTTGTTTATTGCCCGGATAGGGACTTGAATCCCTACCTAAGGAGTCCCTGCTACACACTGGGAGTTGATATATTCCTCTGTCTTCTTTCTGCTACCTGCTCCCTGTGATTTGAGGTTCACAACCTCCCCCCGACGTGATAGACCAGTCAAAAATTAATTGTCCTCTACTTCAATTCTCAATGGTTTCCCATCGAGATTGAATCTCTCACTATCAGGGTCCCAGTAACCCACCAACATCACCAACAACCTCAACTGGGCTATCATTCCTTTGAGCTCCGAAAACTTATACAAACCACATCTCTTTAAGGCCATTTGGGCCTCCAAATCTCGATCTACAGTGGCATAGACCTTCTCATGTTCTCTCTCTCTCCATTCAAGAACCATCCTGTCAAAGACAAATAGAATTTTGAGTTAGAACCCTTATAATTGATCATTTGCGTGCCTGTACGTGACCTATTTTACACATAGATGCATGTATGGATCAGCATACGCCCCCTATAGTTCACATAGGAGTGTATGGATCGAGTTGGTTTTTGTATTTTTAACCTGAGATTCTTTCATATTTCAGTGTTATGTTGACCGTTGGTCACCTCGGGTAGGTATTTTCATTACTCAACATATACGATAGGTATCCATTTGGTTATGCATTTTCACATTATCCTATAACTATCTCTCTTTATGCCCTAGGTACGAACCCATTTGTTGCGACACAAAACCTTCCATCTGCTATAAAGCCGTGTCGTTATCAAGTGGTAGAGACTTACCAAACATGGGTGCCCTAGTTAGATCCCCTACTGCATTTGGTGCCCATGCAAAGATTTTTTCATAGGACCGGAAGTCCCTCACAAATTGTACTTGACTTTATGCTGAGCTTTATTTCCCATTCATAAACATGTGACCTTATACCCTGTGGACTCCCAAACGAGTCTTAGTTAAGCTCTTTTCTGACTCATCTAAAAAGAGAAAAGATTGTCGAGTGATTTGTATCTTTCACACTTGTTAAATTGGATTTGTAAGATCACGAGTCTTAGTTAATCTCTTTTCCGACTCGTTACCAAAAAGGAAAAAGATCGCCAAGTGAACTTGTCTTTTTCACACTCGTAAATTGGTTTTGAAAATATGTCTATTTGGCATAGGTTTATCGCTTTTTCACACCAAGTAGACTAAAAGGCATAAAAAAGGACATTTTTTGGCATTAAGTTGTGATTCCATCTCATTCCCCTGCTTTCAGTATTGAGCCTATAGTCGGTTCTCGCTTTGGGTTTTAAACTGTTTTCCTCAGCAATTTTGCATCATCAACCAAACAGAGCCTTGTTTATATCCTTCGCAATTTGACACCCTATACCTAGGAGGGAACATTCCCCCAAATGTACATCTCCTACATGCACTTCCCTGCATTGAGCATAGGTATGTTCCATTGTTGGAACTAGTTTTTCTTATTGCGACACTTGTTTCCTCCTCTGTATCATATCATTCATTTGTCTATGAAAAAAAAAAAAAAAGACAGGTANAGTTGTGTCACCTTTGAACATAGCATAAAATTATTTGAATCCATTCATCATCATAATTTTGGGATAATCATGGCCTGAGAAAGTTGATCTCATTACAGAGTCTTCTCTACTGACTGGTTACTCTTCCAGTCTCTACAGAGAACTTCATTGATGCCTCCTGCATCTCATGATTTTATCATCAAGTCTGTGTTTCCAGAGTCCTCCATATGTCTCATGCTCTTGTTCAAAGGAAGTCTATCAACCTGTGTCATCCACTCCTCATAACTCTTGACTTTTCATGTCGGCCATACCCTCAATTTGTCTAAGAATCACATGATATTGTAGTCATATCATGCACCCTGGCCCTAGTTTCATCATTGGTAGGTAACCTTGAACCCAACAACCAACATTTCATCATTGGTCGTTGACTGGGCAGTTTCCCTTGTGTTCGACGACAAGACATCTATTCACACATTCGGATTCGTCCAGTGTCTTGGATTCCATTAGCCTTATTGGTGGGTTCCTCGCCTTTGTCAGCCATTTTCATATTTGGCTCTTATTCAAAAGGTCTTTTTCGTGTACTTCTTTCACTTGGCACACACAAAATATGCATAGGGTCGTTGGTTCGTGAACATGTTCTTCATCTGATTTCTACCAAATCATGAAGCTCCTACTTTGTACCTCATGCTGACTCATGAGAGATGCCTTAATGCCCTCCTTTCAGTGGGTCTCTTTCCATTGACATAAGCCCATTTATTCTGGAAATGAGACCTAGAGTCGTATGAGTACCTTGAGGCTTGCAGCCATCAGTGGCAGACTCTCTCGCCATCGACAGTTGGGAATACATCAATTTATCCTCATCGATGGATTCTTCATGTGTTCGACACCAAATCCTCTATTCACACTTGTAAGAATGTACTCAATGCCTTGATGCCTATTTTCATTATTGACAAGTTGTCTCATGTTTGTTAATGCTATACATCAATGACCAGTAATTAAATGATGTCTCATTGTGTTCGACCTCAACTCCTTTATTCACATTATGTAGACTTGCACCTTTGGAGGATTGTGTAGAATACTTGAAGATATCACTACGTTGTCACAGCTTTCCTGAGATGTTGTTTCCTTTTCATTGGACCAATACCTATATGAATTCAGTGATCATGGAAGATCATATTGTACTCCATGGTATACAGATATCTTCAGATTAGTTTTGAAACTAGTTCTACTGGGATTTTTTCATGACCATGACAACTATTGGCATATAACGACATTTGTATTCGCCTATTCATGGCCATAGACACTTATTTGATATATTTTTCACATGGATCTACAGTGTAATTTTTAGGAGCCATGTATGCAAAGTTAGTGCAGAATGTAATTAGAAATTGAGTTCATCCAACTAGTTCTCTACCACTCCACTTTTGGGTTATTTATAATGTATTTCGGCCATCACAAATTCTCCTCTAACCTCACACATTAGGGGGCATCTGTTAGAGAAAGATTTTCCTCACCCTATGAAATCGTGAAGAGAGGGACTTATTCCATTTCCTTATGCAGACTTGTCTTCCATGTTACTAAAGTCTAGAGACAAAAATATAAAATTTTCCACTTGTACACATATTGCACCCTATACAACAAGCGTATACATTGGCTACTCCACTACATCTCGTGTACATCGAGATTTGTGCCAGAAAATCAAAATTAAATGTCAAGTTTCCATGTCACGATAGGAGATCTCTTATCCTTTGCCTTCCATATACTGGAAACATTTCGACTCGGCCCTTCAGTTGCATTTTGAAGGCTATAAAGAAGCCAATTCCGAGCTATGGAAAAAAGGAGAAAGAATTCAACTTTGAGAGAAAAGTTCCTCTGGAGAAATTATTTACTTCATATTGAGTCTGCGTCCCTTTGTCCTTTAAGTCTGAACACAGTGTTCAACCCCCACGCTCTTCCTTTATTCATGGAGAATCACATTGTCTCCCTTATATGAGATTGCCTTTGGTGGAGGATTGAAGTGGTGAAGGCCCAGCTAGAAGGAACATGGTTTCTCGGTTCCGAACCGTGCCGACATGGAAGTTTGTAATATTTTCACTTCTGGTGATCATTTATTAATAGAAATACTCCTTTCTCATCCAATTGATATCTTGCAAATATATGAGTTATTATCCATGGGCATATTTGTTATGTATATTGATGGATTATGCTATCTAATGTGCTAACCTTTTATATTTCTACCATAAACTTGTTTTTTCTTGTTTGTTGAGAACTTGTTGCACGTATATATTTTTGGGTCAAAGTGCTCAATAGTGGACATCATCGAACATCTGGACGAGGTAGGTCTCTTTCTTATCTTCCTTGCACATTAGTTTATATAGAATGTTGTTGGAATTGATTTGATTTCTGCAGTCATTTTTGTCTGTTGTGGTTCACCCTAGCCATAGAGAGATTTTCCTCGTAACAAGGGCTTGGCCAGAGGGCTGGCCCCTTATCGCCAAGTCATGGTTTAGTAGAATTCCCTCAATTTACTTATTGTATTTCGTTGTTTATCAATAGTCTCTTCACAACAATTTTGTTGTTGTTTGGTAGGATAAAATGAATTTGGACATCACCTTATTAACCGAACCGAAGCCTCCTTTCCCAATCTGGTTTGCTCGGTTAAAATTATTAGTAGTAGCTAGAAAAAATACTATATTTTTAATTTAATTTTATAAATTGAATTCGTATATTTGTAATTTAATTTTGATAAAAATGAATTCGTACATCATTTTATAGACTGAACCGAAGCTTCCTTCGCCAATCTTGTTTGCTGGGTTAAAATTTTTAGCAGCAGCTCGTAAAGTACCATATTTGTAATTTAATTTTGATTTGGATAGAGTTGTTGACAGTTCACTTGATAGGTTAATAATTCAGGAAATCATGTATTGCAAAATAAACATCAGGTTAATGATTCAAGAAATAATGTATAACAATGTTAGCATTAGACTTCCATGTTAATGCAACAATTAAATAATCTATTGAAAATTCTTTTTTCCCCTTATCTTTGCGTTGTTATTTTGATATATTTAATTTTTAGATGCTAGGTTTTTTTCAATCTGTAAAATACCTATTTAAAAAATAAAAATTATACTTCTTGTTAAGTGGTTTAATTCAAATAACTATAT
>JASDQU011442097.1:19575-36921 GCA_032191745.1 Picea mariana | reverse complement strand
GGAGCGTATGAGTTAGTGGATTATGATGGTGTGCATTTGAGTGAACCCAGGAATGGGTTGTACTTGAATAAGTACTACGCATGAGTCATTTGTACATGAGTACTTGTATTTTATGTATCATACTGTGTGGGTGTGTTACTTTAGTTTTTCTTTTGACGTTATCTAGTCTCTACCCTTACGTGACGTTGTGTTTGTTTGCCAGATGTCATAGTTTTCACTACCTTATATTGGCTTCGCTGACGGTGCTAGCCATAGTACCCGGAACCTAGCTTCCGCTGCTTGGGAAATCTATGCCCCGACAAACGAACTCATATCTTTTCGAGGTATCTGTCTTGGACGAGCAACCAATAACATTGCAGAGTATAGCGCCCTGGTTGAATTATTGGTTGATGCTATCTCTCTAGGAATTCGTCATTTGGTTGTTCGACTTGACTCGCAGTTGGTTGTACTACAGCTCAGTAATGTATATTCTATTCGAAGTCCTATTTTATTAAGGGTATACTTTCGGATTCACCTCTTGGAACGACATTTTGATTACTTAGAATATCAACACATTCCGAGAAGTCTTAATACATTGACAGATGCTTTAGCTAACTATGTATTAGACAGACATTTAAATCACTTATAAAATCAAACACATTAAATTGTACACAAATGTAAAGTAAGCCGGTAGATCCCATGTATATATAACGATCAAAGTTTGTTTCTACAAAATGCATCTGAAGACCAAAATATCAAAAATGAAGCTCCTGGATTCTACAAAAGTGACATCACTAATGATGTTCACGATAGCATGCTAAGGTCCTAGCAACTCTAYGGAGAAAACAACCCATAGAGGCAGAAACTCCCATGGTGTGACATTGATCGCGTCGTGGGATCTCTTCCAGAGGCATCTCTGGAACATCAGCCATCAAACCCTCTAAGTTTTGCTCCACTGTAAGATAGTCCTTAGCATATTGGGGGACTGGAACTGCTGCTTCTCCTCGACGCTRGACAGGAGAGCTACCAGCTGTTCTATATTCCCCAACATCTGTGTTATCAACAAGATTTTGGTGTTAGTCTTCGGATAAAACCATAAAACCAAAAACATTTAATATGATGAAAATACAAAAACATCTAAAAAGTTAAAAATTTGGTGTACTTCTTACCAATATTTCCCCACTGTGCGTCTTCAGGAAGAGCAAGGTCAGGATCACCGCGAAAGTCCAAACCGACATATGCATAATCCTCTATCATCAAAACCTGGCCTTGAAGCTAGTCAAAGAAGCGGTCGTCATATCTGACAATGGGTCTTGTCACATGTCTGGTCATAAGTTGGCACCATCGCAACATCCGTGGATCCCTAGGACCCGGAAAAAGCCAATCTGCCTGAAGCCTATATACTGGAACCCTCTCGCAGAAGAAGGACACTAGCAGCGATCCATAACCAAACTGCTTTAGATTTCCACGCCTGCATTTGGTCAGTTGTTTCTTGAGGCTACGTAACACTGCGTCAGCCCAGTTGAAGACCCGGGGCTCGACACACTCTAGAGCATACTGAAAATAGCTCTGTAGAGCCATATGCGGGGCAACACTTCCCATAGAGCTATGGTAAATAGTATGGTACGGAGAGTGATATCAGTCACTCCCCAAATGGCCACTTTCCCGTCCCAACGTTCAGCCTCAGGCACATAATACTGTCTGCAATACTCGCTCATTTTCAAACCCCCTCTTCGATTACCAGTTAAGTTAACATAATAACCCCGTCTTGACAATCCGGTCAGAAAATAGATATCCTCAATATCAATTGTCAATGTGTGAACATCGACATTAAAAACCTGCTGATTCGGATCCCACATCCTGACTAAATGTTCCAACAATCGAACCTGGGCTCTCATGCCCGGTATGCGGAAATACTTTAGGAGACCGCATTATCTTAAAGCGGCAATAGCTTGAGGATGATTTTCGGCGGTGGCATTGTCTTCTTTTTTCTCTCGTTCCCTCCATTCGAGCACCATAGGGATAGCTATTAACCTGCATGGAAACCATATAAAGATAATTAATAATCTTAAAATATGAGAAAATTGGTTTTATTGGCTAAAACATTATGCAAAATTTTGACTCTGCGCCATTCGTAGGAGAGGTATAACGCACAGTGCGGATTTCCCGCACCCTACCTTAAGCCTACCTGCGGGAATAAGAACTTCTCGCAGGCCCCGTATGGGTGGCCTGCGAGAATCCTCTCACGCGCATAGGGTTTCAAAAATCAACCTAAAACTTAATTTTTAACCATTAAAATCATGAAATTAAACCATGCAAAGCAAGAGAATGAAGTACTTACCAATATGATCCAGACAGTTCGCAGAATGATGCCCCGAAGCTCCCACAAATCGACGATGAAGATCGGAGGTAAAATGGAGGTTATTTGCACTAAATTGGTAAATGGGTAAAAAATATGGTAAAAATGAAATGTAAATTTGTTTTATTTACTTTTTACCATAGCAAAAGTGGGTTTTTTCATGTTTATTCACTCTTTTACCCTAATTTCTAATACAAAAGTGAGTAAATGACTTGCAGGTACCCAATGCAGATGATTATGGACGAAAAACTTTTTCAATATGATGCGTTTTGTTTGTTTCTTATGGTTTTTTAAGTGCCTTTTTATCCGTTCTAGCACTTTCATTAAACTTGAGAACGTGATCGAGCATTGTTTTATCCCTTTTCCGGGCTCGCTGAGGTTACACGAAAAAGGAACCCCCCTGGAGTTGACTTTAAGCTCTTTTCACGACTCCCTAAATATGAAAAGATTGTCGAGTGATCTTTCTCTTTTCACACTCGTTAAAGTATTTGAAGTTATGCGTCCTTCGAGCGATAGTTTAACCCTTTTTCGGTCTCGTTGGACTATTGTACGAAAAATGCACTGAGAGAGTTCTCTTTTGAGTGTTTTTCCAAACTCTATAATCTTGAAAAACCTTTGAGTTTTCTTTCTTTGGACTCATAAAACAAACATTGAAAGGCCCATATGGGATATGAGTTTTCTTTACGTGTTTTTCAGACTTTTGAAACATGAAAAACCCCCGATTTTACTCTCTCTGGACTCGTTAAACAAACATTGGCAGACCCGTAATGGGACCGAACCACTCCTTCCTAGGGTTCGTTAAAAATACTACGAGGGAATCGTTCGAAGGATGAGCTTATATCAACAAGCATATGTGATCCTCTTCAAGCTTGCGTAAAAATAAAGAGGTACTTGCCAGAAATGGTGGGGAAAAATTTGGGAAAGGGATATGTTTCATCTTTACATTAATTGGCAGTAAGAGTCACTCTTGAACATGACACCCCCTATTCATCATCTGAAGTCGGTTTGGGTAATCCATTTGTCTCTCATTCGATTTGATAACAAGGTTTTTCCATGTGTCATATTTGAGTCAATGCTGCCTAATCATTGGTCATGTCATTCATATGTTCAAGAGAAGTCTGTTCGAAACCTCTACTTGAGTCAGCCATCTGTAGTTATCCATTCCTTTCGTGTCGGCCTTCCCTGTGTCCAAATTCCAATTGCCACATACTCTGTTTCACTTTCAAACTCTGTTACTCATTTCATGTCACTGATGGGGGATACATCAAGGCCCTCCTGTGACGAGTCTTGTTTCGTCGACATCAGCACATTATCCGGGATTGAGGCTTAGAAATCATTCAGTACCTTGGAGCTTGCATGCCTCAATGGCAAGTTTCCTCGCTTTCGACAGTGGGTTTACACCATTGACCCCTGATCGAAGGATTATGTCGATTGTTCGACATCAGATCATTTATTCACAGTCGATAGATTGTACTACAGTACCTTGGGAGTCATTGACATTAATGGTGATTTCCCTCGCACTTGTTAACGGTTGCATTAATGACTGATAATCAAGTGGTTTCTTCCATGTTCGACTTCGACACAGGTAATCACATGGTCAGATTCGTACTTTAGATGATAAGGTTGAAGACCCTGGATATTATCTTTGGAATCCAGGTTGCGATGGAGTATGTATAATTTGCGACACATAGATCCACTGTGTATGTTTAGTGGCTATGTCGTCTTGATTGAAAATTTGTCGCATAGATCCACAGTGTATTCAGGTGGCTATGCTATGTAATGACTACATGGATCCACAGTGTATGATTGGTGGCCATGATCTTTGTTTATGATGTCATCAATCTATGATCTGAGTATGGGAATGCCTACCTCATAAGGGATATATATTATATTATGTTGATGCTTGGATGTTTGCAGGTTTTCGATTAGATGTGTTCTTGGTTCTTGACACACACATCCAGCTTACAAAGTCCGTTGACTGTCACTGATTCCACTCTCAGACTTTGGGGGGAATTCTATTATCTGCAATTTTGGTCATTGTGATGATGTCATGATGAGGTCATGATGATTGAAAATCAAGCTCTTTACCAAGAATATTTCTCTGAGAAAAGTTACAGTTGTCTTCTTCTAGAATTCACATTTTGAAACATGTTCGCAGGCTGCTTATATAGTCACCTGCGAGAATGCCTGTTTCTCGCAGGATGCTTTAAGCTGAGGTGCGAACTTCTTGCACTGTACTCATGGTTAGGGTGCGAACATGATATTAAAGGGGAAAAAGATAAAGATCTCGAACCTTCTAGAAGGGAATCTTCTAGAAAGGTGAGTTGGCTTTCGAATGGTTGTCCAATTACTGGAATTCCAGATATCTTGGGATCATTCCCTATCCAAGTAACTAAACTATCTTCTCCTATATATTGAGGAGATTGCTCATGGAAAAGGTTAAGCATAAGCAAGCTAGCAAGAGATTGATTGGAGAATTGTTAGAAGCCTGTATGGAGAATTGATGCTACAGCAGCAAGAGACTACAGCAAGGTCATCACAAGTGGTTGATTTTCTTCATGCATGAGCAAGTGTGTGTGTCAGAACTAGGAGCCATCGAAAGGAGACCTACGAAATCAAGGCTCAGGTTGTAAGTTTCTCTTTCAATTAATCAATACAGTAATATGTCCCTTTCCCATAAAGATGATGTCACTTTATTACATGATTCCTTGATCACATGTATAGACTAGCTATTGAATATATTAATCTGCCTTTACTTTGATTGGTTTGTTCTATCGTGATCTGAATGGAGCAAGAGCATTGGAGCAAAGATTGTAACAACAGAGACTTAGGAAAGCGTTCATAAGGTATGTCCATTTTCCTGTATCTCTTAGTTCACTCAATAAGCTAGATCTAGGGAAAGAGTAGTATTCTGTCTTGTTTTGTTCTAGATCCAGGTGGATCTAGGGAGATCGGTTCGTGTCTGCACTTACGAATTAATCCATAAACACAAACTCCTTTGCAAGGTCCTCCTTGCATGAGTGTATCAGCTTCTCATCACCATTCAATATTAAATCATCAACATAAAGTACAATGATTAAAACCTTACCCTCCACCACAATTTGGTATAGGTTTGCATCTACTTCACTTTTGGTGAAGCCCAATCCGGTGAAATAGTTGTCTATCTGAGTGTACCAAGCATGGGGTACTTGCTTCAGCCCATACAGTGCTCTCCTTAGTCTGCGCACATGCGACTCTCTATCAAAGGTCTCAAAACCTTCTGGTCATTCAATGTACACTTCTTCCTCTATGATCCTGTTGAGGAACACAGTTTTTACATCCATCTAATGAATGTGCCAGCCCATCTGCGTTGAGAGTGCAAGGATGGATCTTATGGAAGAGTACCTTGCGACAAGTGCAAAGGTCTCATCATAATCTATCCCCTCGATCTGTGAGAAGCCCCGGGCCACAAACTTGGCCTTGTATTTCTCCACACTCCCATCAGCAACTTGCTTTATCTTGTAGATCCATCTCGAACCTACCATTGATTTATCAATCGGTCTTGGGACAATTTCCCATACACTATTTTCGAGAATGGAGTCATACTCCTCTACCATAGCATCAACCCAAGTGGGGTCCTACACTTCTTCCTAAAAGGAAGATGGTTCAGTCACAATACATTTGCTCATGAGATCCATGTATCCAACAAATTGATCAGAAGACTGTCTCTGTCTATGCTGTGAAGTAGGGGCTCCTACATTCTGTGCAACATCTAGTCTCAATCTATCATCTTCCGTGGTGCGCTTTCTACCATTTCTGATGGATGGCTCTGCTTGAGTGGTTTCTTCCACTCCATGAAGCTCTTCATGTGGTTGATCCACATCTTGAGACTCATCCTTAGGAACCAAAAATTCCTCTTCTGCATGCAAGTCTAGCTCCCTCTCAAGCGACAACCGCATGGATTTCCCCTCATCGAATTTTATATCCCATCGCATAACAATCATCTTATTGTTCGGAAAATACACACGATAATTATGGGGTGTTTTTGTGTACCCCAAAAATATCCCAACTTCAGCAGTCGATTCCAGCTTCTTCCTGGCACCCTTGGTCACATGCACATAAACAGATGAGCCAAAAAAATTTAAAATGAGAGACATCATGTTTATTACCAGTAAAAGATTCTTCAGGTGTACTCATGCCAGGTACTCTATGAGGACAATGGTTCTGCACATAAACCTCAGTATTTCATGCTTCTTCCCACAAATGCATTGGTAGGCCCTGATCATGCAACATCGCTCGTGCTGCACCCACAATCGTTTTGTTCTTTCTCTCCATGACCCCATTTTTTTGTGGGTTATGAGGCGCTATGAGTTCTCTTCAAATTCCTTCTCTGCTGCAGAAGTCTTTGAATTCGTTAGAGATGTATTCTCCACCATTATCGCTCCTTAGAGCCTTCACTTGCTTTCCCGAATCTTTCTCCACCGATGCTTTGAACTCGCAGAACTTTGAGAATGTTTGATCCTTCTTCTGCATGAAGAATATCCAGCATTTACGAGAAAATTCATAAAAAAAAATAACATAATACTTATGTTTTTCTGTTGAAGCAACCGAGAATGGTCCACACAGGTCCGTGTGAATTCTCTCCAAGATCACCAAAGCACGGTTCTCCTTTTCATGAAAGGTGGACTTTACATACTTCCCCAGGGTGCACCCGTTGCACTGATCTAACTGAGCAAGTGTTCCCCTTGGAATTCCAGTAGATATTTGTTGCATGATTTTCAAGGCTCCATGATGAAGATGGCCTAATTTCCTGTGCCATAATTCACCCTCATCCTAGCTCACCACTTTTTTTGCCTTTCCTATCATGGCACTACAGCCATCTACCTCCATCATGTAGAGATTCTTAACTTGAATCCCTATCTTCTTGACTTGACCCGTTGCTTTATGTCGCAGGTAGGCTTTACCACTGCTAAAAAAAACATCATAGCCTCTGTCCTCCAACATTGCGATTGAGACCAAGTTTTTCTTCAGACCTAGAACATGCATAACATTTTTCAATTGAAATGGTTTACCTAACTCCCTCTGAAAGGTAATGGTACCAATACCAATTGCACTGTATCGTCCATCATCGCCCATCTCTATATGCATTCTGAGATCTTTCTCCTCCAAGTCAATGAAAGACCCTTTATCTCCCGTCATGTGGAATGAAGCACCACTATCCAAATACCACACTGATCCTGATGCACTTGAAGCCATGCATGTGATCAAAGTGAAGTCAAGCTCAAATTGTGAGACAAGAGCCTCACCAGTTGCATCTCCAGCAACCGTCTTTTTCTTCTTCTTCTATGGACAGTTAGTAGCGAGATGCCCACGTTTGTGACAGTGAAAACACTTCACTTTGGACAAATCCAGCTTCTTGACTTTAGACTCNTAGCGAGATGCCCACGTTTGTGACAGTGAAAACACTTCACTTTGGACAAATTCAGCTTCTTGACTTTAGACTCAGATTTTGATTGGAATTTCTTCCCTTTCCGTTTCCTTGCCTTGGCAGTCAAAGCACAATCCTCTTCATCATCACGCTTTGATGAAGATCCATCTCTGGTGTTCCTCCTAGATCCGACCACATTCGTTCAGAATCTGACAATTTTTCCCTTCCATTGATAGAGTCTTGATAACTGTGCCAACTCTTAGGAAGCCCTAGGAGTGCCAAGCTCACCAAATCATCAACATCGACTGTTATTCCCACACTTCCAAGCTCATCCCGACATTGGACAAACTTCGTGAGATATTTTGGAATGGTGTCGCCCTTTTCCATCTTGATCTTCCTAAGTTTATCTTTGAGCGCCAATTTCCTATGGTCGCTACTATTTTGGAACAGATCCGTCAAAACCTTCCACATTGCATATGGTGTGGTTTTTTCATGGAGACTTGAGACAATGTGGTCTCGTACTCCCTCCAACAGAATCCTCCTCACCTTCACCACTTTCTTTTGCCATGCATAACGATTTGCAGTATCTATTGCATTCGGATTAGGAACATCATTGTCAATGTAACCCTTCAAGCCATTGTCTTCGAGCACTGCTTTCATCCTGTCCTTCCAAGCAATGTAGTTCGAGTTTCCCTCGAGTGCATACTCCAACCTCAAGCCATTGAAAGACGTTTTCGATCTTGAATCAAGTGTCGCACCAAGAAAATCTTGCAAATTCGAATGTTATCCAACCCAAAACTCAACTCCTGCAATCTCTCTTCCCTGGGAGGTTCGCACCCCACCTAAGAGCAGCCTGAGCGAAGTTCGCACCCTGCTTGTGTGTAGCCTGCGAAATTGCCTAGGAAGTTCGCACCCTGCTAGTGTATTTTCCTACGAACTTGCCTAGGAAGTTCGCACTGTACTCCACTGTAGGGTGAGGGGAGTTCACACCTTGCTAGTTTATTTTCCTATGAACTTGCCAATGAAGTTCACACCCTGCCTTTGTCTAGGGTGAGAGAATTACTGTTCCTGAAAATGATGGTAGTTTTCAGTACTAGGGTTCGCACCTTGCTAGAGATGGGACATGTGAGAATACGATTGTGTTTGCACCTCATTTCCGTAGCTCCATGGCCTCCGTGGCTCTGATACCATGTAGAAATTTCGATACACTTAATTTATTCCTGTGATTCCCCTGATCTAACAATTATATGCCACTGTTAAATATAGAATTTCTTCTACTATTATTCTTGTGGAAAATTAAACCACGATCACAACCACAATCACAAAGTGAAATATCAATAACACATAACACGGAAGTTTTACCGGGAAAGCATAAAGATAAAAACCCCACTATCATATATTATGTATATCATGAATCATGAAACAATCTCATACAAAAATCTAATCCAAGAGCTCTCAATACAATACAATCATTTCACACTGTCATACACAAATTAGCGAATACATGTGCCAATTCATGTGTCCAGACAACTTGCCTCCTCTGCACAATCTCTGTAATTCGAATTCTCACAATGATCATTACGAATTGCCTAGTTTTCACATGCTCATAAGCATATCCACTGCATGTGTGATCAAATCACAACTGATAGCCAAACTATCCCTTTCACCTGTTATCTCAACTAGGTCTCCACTAGATCTGACATGCATGTAGTTAACCATGGTGAATCTTCAGTTGCATGTGAGTTCACTGATTAACTGAACTCTCACTAGTGCATGTTTAGTTACAACTAGTACAACTGATCTTAACTCACTTAACTACACTTATAATTATGTTACAAATCCAACTCACTCAGTTATGAATGAAATAATAGATTAATATTTATTGTCTAATTTATTTAAGAGAAAAGTAAATTAGACACATGTTTCTTGTTGACTTTTCAATAGATGTGACCAAATTTGATGTCTCAGACCCCACTGGTTGGGTAACCCAAATGGAACATTACTTCTCTTTATACAACATTACAGATGACTTGGCCAAACTCCAATATGGTGTTCTCCATCTAGATCAAGAACGTTGGCAATGGTGGCAATGGACAAAATGTTCTCGTCAAGGGTATATTGCTTGGACGCAATTTGTGGCAAAGATTTATGAACGCTTTGACACTGACACCAACCATTTGGGCCATTTTATGAAGTTGAAACAATTAGGAACAATGGAATACTTTATAGCTTCCTTTGAGAACCTTCCTTTTAGAACAGAGGGCATGTATGATGTTTTTTTTCGAGAGTGTTTTATCAGTGGCCTCAAGGATGAAATTCGGGCCCATGTCCTCATGGCTCGGCCTGAGAGTTGGGTGGAGTCTACCAAAAGAGATAAATAAGCACAACAAGTTGTATCTTTTCAAAACCGCAAACCCTCCTTCATCCCTCTCCCTAAACCAGTAAATCCCACTACTCCCTCTGCTCCACTAAAGATCCAAAAATTGACTCGGGCTTAAATGGATGAACGCCAACTCAAAGGCCTTTGTTATAACTGTGATGAAAAATATTTTTTGGGCCACAAGTGTAAAGAAAAAAATATTTTTATGGCCATCTTCGAGGAGATTTCAGAAGAATATGAAGAAACTCCCTCTATGTCTGAATCACCTGAATCTACTGACATAACCCCTCCCTCAGACCCTCCCGAAGTAGAACCAGTCATTTCCCTCAATGCTCTCACTAGCTTCTCCACTCCCCAAACCCTCAAGCTAATCATTTACATAAAGCATCGGAAGGTCATCATTCTGGTTGATGGTGGAAACACCCATAATTTTATCCATCGTCACATTGCCCAAGAAACTCATTGCTACATCCATGCTGTCAATAATTTCCAAATCATGATTGTCAATGGTGGTTCCATGAAATGTGGAGGGAGTTGTGAAAATGTGTGTCTCCAAATTGGTGACTACCACCTGAAATCCCATATGTTTTCTATCAACATGGGAGGTTGTGACATTGTGCTGGGTGTAGATTGGCTAAGGACTTTGGGTCCCATTCTCATGGATTTTAAAGACTTAACCATGAAATTCGACCAGGAGGGCCACCAGTATAAGTTCCAAGGCATCACTGTCGGTTCACCTGAGATCATTAGTTCCCATCGCATGGAAAATCTGCTCAAAAAGGGTCATTTTGGTGTTATCGCCCAACTCCATGCCATACAAGAAACAAAGACACACTCCGTACCGCAAGACCTCCAAGCCATCCTTTCTAAACATCAATTGGTATTTTCCACTCCCCAAGGCCTCCCTCCTTCTCATGGTGTTCATGATCATTCCATTCCCCTTGTACCATGAAGCCTTCCTCCCAATATTCGTCTGTATCGTCACCCATTTTCCCAAAAAAATGAAATTGAGAAAATGGTCCAGGAACTCCTTAATGCAGGTGTTATCCGCCCTAGTACGAGCCCCTATTTGTCTCTTTTGGTCATGGTCCTGAAGAAAGAAGGTTCTTGGAGAATGTGTCCTGAATTTCGTGCCCTCAACAAACTTACCACCAAAGACAAATTCCCCATTCCTATCATTGATGACCTCTTGGATGAATTGAGTGGCACCCAATTCTTCACTAAACTGGATCTTCATTCAAGCTACCACCAGATACGTATGAAAGAGGCAGATATTACCAAGACTGCCTTTAGAACTCATGAGGGCCACTGTGAGTTTTTGGTCATGCCCTTTGGCTTGTGTAATTCCCCCTCCACCTTCCAAAGCCTCATGAATCATGTCTTTCGTCCTTTTCTCCGTCATTTTGTCTTAGTTTTCTTTGATGATATCCTTATCTATAGAAAAACCTGGACATACAATCTTTCTCATGTGGATCGAGTTCTCCATCTACTCTCTCAGTGCCAACTTTTCTTGAAACAGTCTAAATGTTCTTTTGGCGCCTCAGAAGTAGAATACTTGGGTCATCTGGTTGGAAAATATGGTGTCAGGGTGGATCCTAAAAAGATTGAATCTATGCAAGACTGGCCTCACCCAAAGACTCTTAAGAACTTACGTGTATTTCTAGGCTTAACAGGGTATTATCACAAGTTTGTTAAGAATTATGGAAAGATTGTAGCTCCTCTCACTGCTCTCCTCAAAAAGAACTCTTTCACTTGGACTCCATCCGCTTCTCAAGCTTTTCAAACCTTGAATATGGCCATGTGCACCACTATAGTCCTCTCCCTTCCCGATTTCACAAAGACCTTTGTGTTGGAATGTGATGCCTCAGGGAAAGGAATTGGTGTTGTCCTTATGCAAGAGGGTCAACCTTTGGCCTTTACCAGCAAGCAACTATCTAAAAGAAATTTGGTCAAATCCATATATGAAAAGGAAATGTTGGCTATTTTTCATGTCATGGATATGTGGCATCCTTATATATTGGGGCAATGGTTCCAAATTAAGACAGACCATCAAAACCTCAAGTATTTTCTGGAACAATGCATTTTCTCCCCAGAACAACAAAAATGGGTGACTAAACTCTTTGGATATGATTATGAGATCATCTATAAGAAAGGCAAAGACAATGTGGTTGTGGATTCACTTTCCCGAAAATATGGATTGATTATGAAGGATCCCTTTTTTCTCTTTCATTCATTGTACCAGATTGGCTCCAAGCCGTTTGTCGGGAATGGCTACAAGATCCCAAAAGTTCGCAGTTGATCCATCAATTGCAGTCCAATGCTCCATCTTCCAAGGGTACTCTTGGCTCCAAGAGGAACTTCGATACAAAGGCCATTTGTATTTAAGTAAACAATCAAATATTAAATCCACGGTACTTTCTGAGCTTCATGCTACACCCACAGCAGGGCACTCCGGGTTCACCAAAACCTATGACAGGGTCAAACGTTCCTTTTTCTGGGATGGTATGAAATAGAAAATTCATAATTTTGTTGTTGAATGTGACGTGTGTCAACACAAAAAGGGAGAAACAGTCAAATTTCTTGGCACACTACAACCACTCCCGATTCCACCTGCTATTTGGAAGGATATCTCTATGGATTTTATTACCGGCTTACCCGAATCGGGAAATAAATCCGTCATCATGGTGGTTGTTCATTGCCTTTCCTAGTATGCTCATTTTGGCGCCCTTCAATACCCATTCAATGCATCCACGGTGGCTCAAATATTCATGGATAAGGTCTTCAAGCTTCATGGCATGCCGCACTCTATTGTTTCTAATCGTGACCCAACTTTCACAAGCAATTTTTGGCAAGAACTGTTCAAGATACAAGGCACAGAATTGCATCTCAGCACAGCTTATCATCCCCAGACTGATGGTCAAATGGAAGTTCTCAACGAGTTTTTGGAAACATATTTGAGGTGTTTTTTCTCGGAAAAGAAAAATTAGTGGGCTCAATCGTTACACATAGCTTAACGGTGGTACAACACGTCATACCATACAACTACATGAATGACTCCTTTTGAAGCGATATATGGACAGAAGCCACCTTCATTTCTCTCATAGTTACCGGGTGCCTCGAAGGTCTAGGTGGTTGACCTAACACTTACAGCTCAAGAGGTTATTCTTAGTACCCTCAAAGAGAATTTGGTCATGGCACAGAATCGCATGAAGAAACAAGCAGATCAAGGTCGCTTTGAACATCAATTTGCAGAAGGGGATCAGGTGTTTCTTTGACTGCAACCTTACAAGACAACTTCCCTCAAGGTAGAGCATTGTCAGAAGCTAGAGCCCAAATTTTATGGTCCTTATACCGTACTCAAGTGTGTGGGACAAGTCGCCTATCAGTTAGCGTTGCCCAGCCATTCGAAGCTACATCCTGTTTTTCATGTTTCATGCTTAAAGAAGGTGATTGGAGCTAAGTGCCAAATTCAAACCAACCTTCCATAGTTAGCTGAAGAATGATCCATTTGGCTACAATTAGAAGCTATTTTGGACCAGCATGAGCATCGCCTACGTCAAAGAAACATCAAGGAAGTGCTCATCCAGTGGAAAGATACAACTCCAGTAGATGCCACTTGGGAACCAACTACCATTCTGCAACAATTTCCTCATCTCAAGCCTTGAGGACAAGGTTGTTTTTAAGGGGGCGGACATGTTAGGGTCCTAACCTGCACATAGGTAGAACAATATATTCGGATGTAATAAAGGTCAATATTAATAAGGCCTTTCAATAAAATAGAATAAGGCAGATGTAAGAAGACCTAATAGAATCTTCCGCTTCTAGAAGGATCTTCCTCTAGATGCTTCTTTTTAGTATAAATAGGAGCCAAGGGTATGAGAATCCTAGGTTGGATATTATTGTAATAGAGCTCTACTAAACTAGAGGTTTCCCCCTTGAAGAGGCCCGTGAACACTGCTTTCATAGTCAAAGTGTTATTTCTGTTGTTATTCTTATATCATTTCAATGTTATTGTGGTGAATGCTCTAGTTATATTGTTGTTATTCTGCCATTACTAGCATTTTATTTATGTTCTGCATACATTTTATATTTGGTATATTACAGTTCACCCCCTATTCTGATATTGATTAAAGCTAAGAGAATNATTTCTGTTGTTATTCTTATATCATTTCAATGTTATTGTGGTGAATGCTCTAGTTATATTGTTGTTATTCTGCCATTACTAGCATTTTATTTATGTTCTGCATACATTTTATATCTGGTATATTACAGTTCACCCCCTATTCTGATATTGATTAAAGCTAAGAGAATTTTTGTGTTAAGTGGATGAAGTGGCAGTGTCTTGAGTGGATTGCAGTAAAGTTTTTTGGGTTGATTTACAGTTGATTGTTGTTTTCATTGAGTAGTGACCATTTCTTCTGCCCTTTCATTATATCATATTTTCGCTCAATACCAACCCCTCATGTATCCCAGAAAATTTTTTCACCCCCCTTCTCACTGATTAATGTTAGAACAATTTGTATGGACTGGATTGCATGAGCCTGTTACATTCTAAGCCAAATCTATTTTGTATTTTTAAGAAGTTGTCATGCATGGTTATCTAAAAGACTATTTTCTAATTGTTAACATATGCAGTATGAGTTTTTTCAGTCGAGGAATCCATGGTCAAGGAAACAAAGGTAGAGGTAACTGGAACCGAGGCCCAACAAGGCCTAGGTTCTCTATACATTTTGATGATGATTCAGAAGAGCTTGGCCAATTGTTTCATGTTGGATTCTTTAATTGGATTAGATAGGGAATAGTCCAACCAAGGCCTGAAAGGCCTTTTTTCCAAGCCCCTCAAGCCCCCGGCATCCCTCTGCCTCCTCATGTCTCTTTACAGCCTGAAGTCCCAGAAAATGATGGGTGGCAGGAGATTGTTCACCCGACAGTCTCCCAACACCATGGTTGGCCAAAATTAACTTTGTCTGCTCCTCCACCTTTGAACCCCATTGTCCAATTGGCCCCTAACCACTCACCAGTGAAATCCTCCCATGCTAGCAAGAGATTGAAGACTGAAGACCACCATGCATTTGATAAAGGAAAAGCTATCGCTGCCCCTTATTCACCCTTCGATGACTCTGACAAATCCATGTCTTCACGGATGCATTTGAGGAATGATTGTTCCCATGTGATCAGTGAGATAAAACCTAAAGGCTTTGGCCAGCCCAAGGAAAATTCAGGAAAATCAATAGGTGATGCAGCAACCAAGGAAGGGTTGCATCATAGATTGGAAAATATGGCTTTTGATTTTTATGTTATTTATTGTTTTATGATGGTGGACTTCATGGATTTTGGGCAACATGTTTTATTTTGGATATATGAGTATTATTTTGAAGTATTTTCAAATTCCATGAGCTAAATTTGCCAAAAGTAAATGTGTTTGAGGGGAGGCACAAGGGATGTGTTGTTTAACTAATGGATTTTTTGTATGATGGTTATGATTGTTATGAACTAAAGGGATTCACAAGGGGTCCCACCTACTAGTTATTATTTATTTATGACCCTATTGTGATTATTACTCAACCCCACCCCCCTGACCCCCAACTAAATTTATTTGAGTCTCTAGTTAGCTTAACTAATAAGTTGGTTCAACTAATTCAACCAATTCTAATTTGTTAAAAGCAGAAGTAAGGGGAGGAAGAAGAGGAGGATAGAAGCATAAGCATGAAGGTTTTCTCTTTGAGTTTGTGTTGAGATAATTCAATTTTCATTCATGCATATATTCATCATAATCCTAATTCTCTTTTATGATAGCAGGGTCTTACTGTAGACAACAATATTCATGGTTGAATCAAATCATTCAAACACTTGTTCTTCAGAGGTGTTGATCTATCTTTGATAGTCTGTGGAGTCTTGTATGTTTGTGAATTAGTTTTCATGACTGACAAAGGATATTGCGCAGATTCAAGTGGGAAACAATCTGTGGCAAGCTGATCTAGCTTCTATAGTTTGTTTTTGGTATTCTTTCAGAGGTCCTTTTGTATGTTCCATCAAGGATGTCTAAGTTTGACTTTGGTCCAAGATTTTTGTATGAGATTTTGTAAAGAAAATTAATCTTTGGTGAATTAGAATGAAATAAAGGATTTCTTTATGTCTCAATCGTCTTGATTATCATCTTGGTGTCTTTACTTATGTTCTTACATTTATTTCAACAACTGATATGTTCAGAAAAATACATAAAAAGTGTATTTCTAACAAGCTTTTTGTTAATAAAAGACTAGCCTAAGCACTTGTATATATTTTTGTTGGCTATAAACATAGTGTGATATTCTGGTCTACTTTACTTTAGCCAAGTAAAGTCTGAAAATGCTTGAGTAAGATATATTCATATCTTTTCCTCAACAAGGTGTCCTAGCGAACAGGTGTTTGTCAGGAACTTCTGTCTGCTATAACGGCTTTGATTTCTATTGTGCGCTCATTTGTTGGAAAAATGTGTGCAAAAAGTGGTTGTTTGATTGTCACGGCTGTTATCAAAATGGTAGAGTGCTTTGGGGAAATGTGTCCTTCAAAACTGCCAATATTTGTCTTATGTTTTTCAGATGCAGAGACGAACACCTGATAAACTTTCTTTTTCTGCGTGCTGGCGAGAGCCACATGGGCTTCCTTCTCATCCACTTTGCATTCTATGGAATGATTTGTATGCCTTTATTTCGCCAGTCTCTATGCTGATCACAACTATACAATGGTGTCTTGCACCTCTCTGATTTGTCTTTTTAGCCATGCCACGTTCCCTTCATGGCCCTTCGTTGTTGATGCTTCCATAGTCTTTGTCACTAACTGTCACCTCAACTCCATGTTTTCCTGATAGAGTTTAGTGATAGCTAGATTTGCCTTCTTTAATTGTTGAGATGGCTCTTGATCATTCGCTCCTATGATATCCATTTTTCTTTTTCTGCTCCTGTCTTCGCGAATCGATCCTCCAACAGGCTCTAGCTGGATAGCGCGCATGAGTAGTTCTTCATTCACCGATATGGCATGCATCTCTTCTGAAAATCGAGCTTCCACAAATTCCTTGTTCTTCCTCGACCTGCCCCTCCTCCGAGGAATTTGTTGTTGAGGAGACAAGGCTTCTACTGTCTTCCCTTTCTGTGAAAATCCCTCCACTTCAGGTTCTGCACGGTTTGATCTAGTATTCTCTGCGGGTAAAGGAATAATTCCTTTCACGTCTTTGGTAATATC
>JASDQU011442096.1:0-12432 GCA_032191745.1 Picea mariana | reverse complement strand
ATGTGTGTATCAGTATGTGTTTATTTGAATGAATAATAGAGTTTCTATTATTTTTCAATTCTTTGTTATTTACGTTCTTGAATCCATGACTGTGTTTCCTTCCTTGAATGTATGAGTCATTGCGAGTTGTACATAAGTTCCAATTGGTTCTCCTTAATGATCGAGTGCAAGGTGTGCATAGTGTCCACAAGGAGTGCATGACTGAGTCTGTTCCGACTTGAAAGCTCGGAAGGGATAGTGGAACTTGTATGTGTGAAAGGAGTGCATCGACATCTGCAAGGAGTGCATGACAAAGTTTTAAACTAGAAATATTAGGAAGGATATCGTGATTCAGTCACGAGAAATAGAAGTGGTTGGAGAATAGTTGCAAGGAGTGTGAAGTCATTCATAGGAAAGTGGGTGTGGAGTAGAGTCTGTTGCAAGGTGTGAAAATATCGAACATTCAACTAAGTGTCGAAGATATTGTTCAAAGGAACAAGGAAAATAAAGAAAGGAAAGCTTAGGAGGGGAAGAGATAGAAAGATTTAAGGAAAGGAGTCCTTGAACTTCTCGTAAAATCCAGTGGGAAATATTTGTTCTCAGAAGGAGAAGAATGATCCCAGACCATTAGATCTGGTGAAGTTGCAAGGAGGAAAACCGTAAAGTATTTCGGTACTCCGGAGGTTTGCCAAATTAAAAACTCGATGAATGTCGAGTCGTGAGGTCCAAAGTCACGATACAATATCAATTGTTGATCGCTAGAGAGTATGTGGCAATGGGTTAAGGAATTTGGAAATCGGGATATTGGAGGTTGTGAGTGAAAGGCCTAGAGTTTTGCAGGGTCACGAAGTCTGAACCATTGTGGGGCCGACGGATCTGAGGAGACACATGACGTGAGTTCATAGAATCAGAGTTGAGTGATTAGGGAAGGAGTGAAGAAAGGATTCAGGATATCCACAAAGTTTGAACCGCAAAGGAGGTAGACCCATGATCACAGCCATGGTCACTTGCAGAAGAGCCTGTGTGTGGGTAAGATAGTTTCGGGTGCCTGCAAGGACCCAAGGAGTCGCTCTGACTCAAGAATTCAAACGATCAAAGGCCGAGAGGTCAAGAAACCCTTTGGAGGGAAGGGGGTTAGTGTCAGAGTGGTATCATAGCAGAGTACATGATTGACTTATGTAGGGAGGCATATAAACGTCAACACAATGCCACCTAGAAGACGTGTTGATTTGCCTATATCTAATAGAGCTATGGAAAGGGAGATGAGAGAACTATGTGTGAGGATGGATGCCATGGAGACAACACAAAGGAGATCTCTAGATGCTGGAGATGTGAGCAAGGCGAAAAATGAAGAAGTCGAAGTTGCAGAAGTTGTAGATGAGGATGTTGTGGAAGAATGCTTGTTGGGAGAGGTTTTCAAATTGGGTTCTAAAGAGAGGATTGGCATCCCTATGTATGAAGGAAACCTAGAAATGGAATAATTGCTTGAATAGATCCAAGAAATGGATAAGTATTTCGATTATGAGGATGTCTAAGAGGAGAAAAAGGTAATACATGATGTCACTAGACTAAATGGACATGCAACACTATGGTGGGATGAACTGTAGGTTGATAGGAGGAGCAAAGGAAAATAAAATATCAAGAGTTGGGATCAAATGGTATCCAAGTTGAAGGAAAAGTTTATGCCCGAGGATTACCAAATAAATTTGTCCAGGAGGTTGAAAAACCTAATACAGAGAGGATTGACTGTGAAAGAGTACACAGAAGAATTCTACAAGTTTAACATTAGAGTTGGACAAAGGGAGAGAGACAAAGAGAAATTTTCTAGATACATCAATGGCCAAAGGTATGATATTCATGATGAAATCAACATGGAAACAATTAGTACTATAGAGGATGTGTATGAAATGGCGCTAAAAGGAGAAGAGAAGTTAGCTAGGAAGCAGAGTCAACAAAACAGAGGTCGAATCTTGAACAAAGGAAAAGGAGTTGCCCAGGAGAAAACAAAGAAGCCTAAGGATGAGGCGGAGAAACCACATAGTCACTCTAAGAGAGGAGGAAGTTCCTGAGGAAGACAGAGTGGTGGTATAAGTTATTTTCCCAGAGTAAGAGGAAGAGGTAGAGGAGGAGAAGTAAGGTGTTATGACTGCGGAAAGACATGACATATGTCTTGGGATTATCCTAAGATAAAGAAAGGAGGTGAAGCTCACATCTCAGAAGTGCAAAAGTGAGATGCTGAGACAAAAGGTGTAGAGGATGGAAGGTCCTTGATGATGAAGAAGGTTATTTTGAAGCAAGATCCAAAAATTGAAAAACTAGTGAAAAGGAACAATTTGTTCAAGACAACTTGCAAACTGAAGGACAGAGTTTGCAAGGTGATAATCCACAGTGGAATCACTGACAACTTAGTATCCAAATATATGGTGGAGAATCTATATCTAGAGATGACTGCATATCCGATGCCATATAAGGTCTCATGGCTACAGAAACGTCATCAGGTAACAATTACTCAACAATGCCTAGTTAATTTAAAAATAGGAGGATATAGAGATGAGATCCTATGTGATGTAATTCCTATGGATGTCTGTCATGTTTTGTTGGGAATACCCTGGAAGTATGAAATAAATGTTGTTCATGATGGGTGGAGGAATACATACACCTTAGAGAAGAATTGTAGGACACACATGTTGCTGCCAATTGAGGAAAATAAGGTGAAATATGAAGCCAGCGTGAGCATACTTCTCATGAGTGGGAAGGAACTCTTTAGTGAAGTGAAGAAGGAATAGGAGATGCAGTTTTCTATAGTGAGGAAACCAAGATTTATCCTTACCAGTACTTCATTGGAGGATTTTCCTGAGGAAGTTTAGGAGCTACTAGAGTTTCTGTACAATTTGTTGAAAAACCAATGAAAAGGAACAATTTGTTCACGACAACTTGCAAAATGAAGGATAGAGTTCGAAAGGTGATAATCGACAGTGGAAGCACTGACAAATTAGTATACGTAGATATGGTGGAGAATCTATATCTAGAGATGACTGCATATCCGACGCCATATAAGGTCTCATGGCTATAGAAAGGTCATCAGGTAACAATTACTCAATAATGCCTAGTTAATTTCAAAATAGGAGGATATAGAGATGAGATCCTATGTGATGTAATTACTATGGATGTCTGTCATGTTTTGTTGGGAATACCCTAGAAGTATGGCATAAATTTTATTCATGATAGGCAGAGGAATACATACACCTTAGAGAAGAATTGTAAGACACACATCTTGCTGCCAACTAAGGAAAATAAGGTGAAAGACGAAGCCAGCGTGAGCATACTTCTCATGAGTGGGAAGGAACTCTTGAATGAAGTGAATAAGGAACAAGAGATGCAGTTTTCTATAGTGAGGAAACCAAGAGTTATCCTTACCATTACTTCATTGGAGGATTTTCCTGAGGAAGTTCAGGAGCTAGTAGAGTTTCTGTTATTTTTCAATTCTCTTTCATTTCTGTTCTTGAATCCATGACTGCATTTGCTTCATTGAATGTATGAGTCATTGGGAGGAATAGATAAGTTCCAATTAGTTCTCTTTATTGAGCGAGTGCAAGGTGTGCATAGTGTCCGTAAGGAGTACGTGACCGAGTCTTTTCGAACTCAAAAAATCAAAAGGGATAGTGGAACTTATATTTGTGAAAAGAGTGCATTGACATCCACAAGGAGTGCATGACAGAGTTACAAACTTGAAATATCGGGAAGGATAGCATGATTCAGTCACGAGAGATAGAAGCGGCTAGAGAACGGTCACAAGTAGTGCGAAGTCATTCACAAGAAAGTGGGTGTGGAGTAGAGTCTGTTTCAAGGTGTGCATAGATCGAAAACTCAACTAAGTGTCGAAAAGATTGTTCAAAGGAACAAGGAAAAAAAGGAAGGAAAGATCAGGAGGGGAAGCAGAAAAAAGATTCAAGGAAAGGATTCCTTGAACTTCTCATAAAAGCCAATGGGAAATATTAGTCCTCAGAAGAAGAAGAATGATCCCAGATCGTTATATCTAGTGAAGTTGCAGGGAGGAAAACCATAAAGTATTTCGGTACTTTGGAGGTTCGACAAGTTAAAAAATTGATGGAGATCGAGTCGCAAGGTACAAAATATCGATACAATCTTGACCGTTGATCACTAGAGAGTACGTGGCAAATGGTTAAGGAATTCAAAAATTGGGAGATTGTAGGTTGTGAGTGAAATGCATAGCATTTCACGGGGTCGTGAAGTACTAACCATTGTGGGGCCGACGGATCTGAGGAGATGTGTGACATGAGTTCAGAGAATTGAAGATGAGTGCTTCGGGAAGGACTGAAGAAAATATTCAGGATATCCTTGAAGTCTGAAATACAAAGAAGGTAGACCCATGCTCACAGTTGTGGTCAATTACGGAAGAGCTTGTTTGTGTGGGTAAGATAGTTTGGGTACCCACAGGGACCCAAGGAGTCACTCTGACTCAGGAATTCAAACGATCCAATACCGGGAGATCAAGCAACCCTTTGGAGGGAAGGGGGTTAGCGTCACAACCTGAGGCACTCGGTCGAATGTGGCCCTTTTGAATGATCTCATGAATTTGATGCTTTATTTCCTCATTCTCTATAAGGGAGAATATGTATATTGGACCATTGGGTAATAGAGAACAAGATACCAAGTCCTTGGAATGTCTAACTTGGAAGTGTAGAGTCACCCCATAGGTGAAGAAAAAATATCTTTGTGCTCCTATACAATCTTGTTGAATTATTTTTGTTGTGTAGAAAGGTATTAGGCCAAGTTTGTGGTGGTTATAGTGACCTTATATTCATATTTTCATTAGACCATGAAGAGGAAAAAATTTAAGGTCTGAGAGATTACTTTGCATCACATTTTTTCTAAGATCAATGAAATGGAATTAATCAAAACTACCTCTAGTACCCTATAGAGTTGATTCCAAAGGTTAATAACAATACCATAAGGTCAAGTCTCATAAACAACGTGATATTTCCACATATATGGTTGTCCTAAAATAAGATGACAAACTTCAAGTGGGGAAACATCACATACTGTTTGATCTTTGAAGGGATTGATGTCATTGGACATGCAACATTGCTAGCTAATGTGAATGTCTCATCTCTGGCTCAAGCATACGATGGTGTATAGTTAGGGTTGTGGCATTTTTGGAAAGTTCATTATTTTCATGACATCAACTAAGAACAATCTATTTTGTCTCTCACTATCAAGAATGAAATGCAATGGGGTACCCTTCACCCACATCTACGAGAGGCAGAGGTGCTCCCCATCCTCAAGTTCCTCTGGTTATTTTGGTTGGATTTTCATTGTTGTGATGGTAATATTGGGTTATGCATCATTGATATGTTTTGTGAGTTAGGAAGACCTTTACAATGATTTTGTTTAGGATTATTTGTAGACATCAACTCTCAATTATTCTTGTTCTTCAATTTCTCCTTGATTTTGATAGAGTAATGATAAGGAAATCCTAGAAAGGAAATTTCCAATGCATCCATATCTGTTTGGATGTACCTATCTAGGAAACTCTGATACTTCATAAATAGGTTCCTCTCAGATTCTTGAATACCTATATTTGAGTGTAGGGTATGGAACATGTTCATATACTCTAGTACTATCTGGTCTCTCCCTTGATGCATATTCATCCATTTTGTATAACGGTCATCATATCTTCCAAAAAGGTAGAAATCCTCCTTGAGGGAATCCACAAAGGCCGCTCAAGTTGTTTATCTCCTTAATGGCATAGATTCATTTGTTGTGTGTCTCTCCAAGTAACCTTCCCAAAAATCCTTGACATGGGGTAGGGATTTAAGGAGCACAAAGGTGATCTTTTTGCTAATAGAATTTTTTTGGACAGAGTAATAACCTTCTATAAAATTCAACTATTTCTCTAAATCATCTACATTAATATTTCCTTCAAATAAGGAAATATCAAAATTAACTTGTACCTTGAAGGGTGTCACACCTATGAAATGGATACTTATTGAAGATTCCTCAGTCATTATCGACACTCATCAAAGGATATAATAAAATTTGTCCATAATCACGTTCCTTTTTCATGGAAGGTATTCCACAAGAAACATATTGATATAATCTCCTACTCCATAATCTCTCTTTTCTTTCGCCATGGAAGGTCGCTTGGGCTAGTGAGAGCGGTTGTTCCCAAGAAAAACTAACTTGAGAACTAAATCTCTATACCCCAACATCATGAGGGACATCCGCCAAGAAATAATAAGGAGCATATTTCTCTGATACCATTGATCCAAATTATATTGAGAACTAAATGAGATACAAATGAAAATATAATAGAGAACACATAAGTACAATGAAACTCAACTTTTATTAATGAATAAAATAACATAGTATTGTAGAATACAAACTAGCTAGAATGGTGGTAGCTTGTCTATGAAGAGAAAGGGATGTCCCCTATGCTCATTCACAAAAAATAGGTATTAGAATAATCCAAAAGAGTGACCTTGTTGGATACATTCAAAAGGAATAATAATATGTCCTTTTACAAAATGTATATACAATATTTGTTGATTTTTTAATTGTGGAAATAAACTATGTATGGAGTTTTCGAAATGTCCCAAAAACTCTATACATAGTTTATTTATAGAATTACAAAATCAATATTAATGGAACTGTGAAAATATGCATACTTTAGTATATAGTATTTACAGATTCATTTTCCCTCAAAAGTCATACCATTTCACTTATGTTAATATTATTATATGTTTTATTTTTTTACAATACCATAGGTGAAATAAAAACGGGCTCATAAACCACAAATAGTAAAAAACTAATTAATAACTGTGAAAACATCTTTTAACCATTTTATTATTATCACTTATTTTATTTCTCTCCATATTTCAAATCCCATGGTTTATCAAAATCATAGTATTGGAAATGTTGATTCGATGGTAGAGGTGGATGTCCATCAATATTCACCTGAATCAAACTAATAATGTTGAGTTTCTATTGGAACCAATGTGTTTTCAGGACATGTGTTCCACAATTTCTGCACGACATGCTCACCACAAGTTTTCTAGCGTGCAATGCTAATATTCAATTTCCCTTGACTATTTTCTATTGTGTGCACCAAATAGTCTTACATTATGTGCACCAACCAGTTTTGCACTATGTAGAATGACTTGTAACTATCACATGAAAAAAAAATCCCGAGCAGGGATGATTTTAAGGATGGAAATTTATTTTAAAATGTAGAAACCTTGGCGAATCTTACTAATCCTTCATATGCCAACTATAAATGTTTGGCGATATTTTTGTAAAAATATTCAAATTTCTAAGGACTTTATATAGTTTTTTTTAAATTTTAGCAATTTTTAAGGTAAAATAATTTTATGCTATAGAATTTGGGCGAATCATTTTTAAAATAGCGAATCTCATTTTTGGAAAAACCATGGAAAATTAGCCCATGAGCGAAATTTAGCCCCTAAAATGATTCCCGAGAGATCAGTGTAATGATTTTAACCATTTTTGGAACCAAATGATTGGTCATTGTCGAGGTTTTTAGTGAGATGGAAAGATTGTTATGATTTCCATGATTCTGTAAATATATAAGGAATGCATGTGAAAATTTAAGGGTTAACTTCTTGCTCATTGTAATGGGATTATACATGGTAATACCAGGTTTCTAAAATATTAGAGAGAAAGTATATTGAAACTTAAATCTTTGGTCTTTGGTTCAATCTTAATGAGTCTCTACCCAAGCTATGACCCTCCATGTATTTGAATGCCTATATATTGTTAATGAATGAAGGAATGAGTCTTGAGTTTGTACTTCCTATCATGTACTTTTTTATGAATTTATGCTATTATGTATGTAATATTTCACATTATTCACATGAATGATGTTAGGTGTGAATAGAATCTAATGCCCAACTCTTATGTAAGTGTTTATTGCTTGTCTTGTTCTATCATGCTATGCACAAACATTCTATTTTTTTGATTCTCATGTGCATCTCAAGTGAGATCTTATTTAGTACTTGAGTATTTAATATTCCAATGCATATGGGGTATTTTTTGGTAAATTATTTCGAACCCTAGGTATGAAACCCTGACCCAACAACCAATACCAATCTAACTCCCCGAGATAACCAATGTTTATACAAGATGTTTAACTTCTTCTCCAATTTTTCCAAAATCCATAATTATTCCTCTTTCTTGTAATGATTGGATTTAAAGTGGAAACCCATATAGAGTCCTTTGATATGGGAAGACTTGGGTAATACACATATTTTGAGTATCTAAGAAACCCCAAAACATAATCAAGGATTTCAATATGTTTATATGCATTCTTGCATATTTTCAGAAGAGATCCATCATCTATCAAAGATTTTCAATCATATTTCTTGAACCTTTACAAGATATTAATATGTCATAAAAAAAAAGAATATGATTAATATTACAATATGGGACCATATATATAACTTTTAAGGTTCCATTTCTAGAGGTTGCATTTAGTGATCTGCTAAGACCCTTGGATACTGGAAGGAAGAGTATTATAAATAGCAAACATCCTTGTCTAATTCCTCTTTCAAATTTGAATAGATGAGACAAAACTCCATTAAAAATAATAGAAAAGAATGTTAAACTTATACAGCTTAGAACCCAAGTGACAAAATCATGGAAAAAAATCCAAATGTATGAGAATGAGCCTAAGATATAACCATCTCACATAGTCAAAATCCTTTGAGAGGTCAACCTTTAGAGTGAGATGTTTTTTGTTTATGGTCTTGATTGTATGAATCCCTTCTTGTACCACTCCCAATACTTCATGAATCTGTCTTTCTTGTAGAAACCTAAATTGCTCCAATGAAATCTTCCTTGAGAGAATACCTTTTAGTCTATGAGAAACAATTTTGGAGATTATTTTATAGATGCAATTACATAAAGATATGGTTCTAAATCTATACAATTTGGTAGGATTTTATATCATTAGAATCAGTGTGATGTAGACCCCCCTTCTCTCCTAAGGGATGCATGACCTCCCAGTCTAGGATCAATCAAGAAACTGAGTCTAATTGACTCTCTGGGCCTTTGCTATACCCGAAACCCACTTACACAGGTCCTTTCCCCAAATGTGCAGGTCACATGAGACCCTCGGTTTCTCTCCTGAGCATTGTTTGAACCTCAAATCCAAACAAGCACCAACTCTTTTCTGCTAAGCCCTTTCTCTCATGCGACCATGGGTCATGACCACGAGCCTAAACAAAGGCATGTCACAATTTCATGAGTTTAGTACATGTATGAGAGTCACCCCGATTCTCTTGATCTGCGAAATCCTGATAAGGGCCTAGCGCTTTCCAGTTCCTCCATTATCCTCTTTCCATATGACCACTCACTATGACATGGGGAAAAACCTCCGAGCGTGTCGAGATTTTGTGTATCAGGTATTCCTGATGTGAGGCACCTCTGTCCTCTCGATGTCCAAACTCCTGATATTTCAGGTCTGAGGGTCCAGATCCTCCCTTGATTCGATGATCATGATGATTTTGGGACTTCCTGTTTCGCAAAGTCAAAAGACTTATCACCTCATATCCTTTGATCCCCAAAATGCCAATATTTCTCCCTGGACAATCAACGATCCAGATCTCTCCTAGATCAAATGGCTCAGATCAAGTAGTATATTCGAGCCTCGTGAATTATTAGCGTTATGCCCTTTGACTTCTCTAAAGTGAGAGTCAGTGAAACATTGATCATTCACCACACGTCCCTCCTGATGGATGGTTTTGATTCTCTAGAGTTCAGATCGAATGAATGAGATATTTTCTCCCTTGTGCTTACACTAACTTCAGTGTTAGAATATCTTCTAGGTGTTCAAAGGTCTCAAAACTTTTCTCCTTCATCGAGTTTGATTCTTCGATCTCTTTAACACTTATGAAAAGTGTTACCCCTCCTGAGCTTGATCTCGTGAAGACTTTGATTTCTCATGCACTCCTTGCATTTCATGGAATTTGATAAATCAGTTCCGAAGGATTTCTTGGAGATAAATTCTTCTCACCCTCCTGGCATTCTCCTTCTCTGATTCTTTGACTTCTTGCAAAGCCCCTTCGAACCTTAGTTGAATATCAAACCTGTGCACTCCTTGCACCAGATATTTACGCAAGGTTCAATTTCTTGTGGACGACTGTGTATGCCTTGCACCAGTCTCTTTGCACTCCTTGCAAAGGGAAAGTTTTGTGTGCACAACTTACATTCGGTGTGCACTCCTTGCATTCTATGTGCACAACTTGCACCACTTCAACATAAGAGACATAATTGAAACTTATCCTAACATTCATAGTTCCATTCACTCATAACTAAATTCATTCATTCATTCAAGAAAACACAATAACAGAGAATTGCAAACAATGTTCACACTATGCATTGGATCAATTTTCCTTTGTTCTATTCCAAAATGAAAATGGTTACAACTATAAATATGAACAACAACAACAACCTATTGAAATATTACTAACTTGAAGCTAACATATACCCTGCATCCAACTACCAAATAGCCTCATTTGGGCGTAGAAAACCTCCATTTATCTCAGAGGGATCTTAGGGTTTCCCCTGGCTACTTGTCTACATCAGAACCTATCCTACGAATATTTTAGAGGCGTCGCATTCCCGAGCTGTAGTGGAGTCTCCCACTTCTCTCATAATCATCCAAGCATGCCTCCAAATTTTTCCGGCCTGATTTCAAGAGTGCCTCAAAAGATTAATTCCGGCGTTGAATTAAGGTGGACTTCAAAATATCTACTGTAACTGCCAGCGTTGAGCTCCCGTACAGTTTCCTTGATGTTGATAGGTCTTGCTCCATGTGATTGATAGTGATGCTCCTGCATCATACTCCCCTTGAAAAATATTCATGGACTCCTGTCCATGAGCTCCTGCACTGACTTTCCATGCTTATGTATAACATCTTTGTTTTCCCAACTGGCATCTCCTATTGGGTGTCTCTTTCAGTTGAACAAATATTCAAAGTAGGTCTTCCTCCTGGTCATTTTTCCAATCCTCTGATCCACGATCTTCTCCATTTGTGGCTTCTCTGCTATAGTCATTTGTTTCTCCAACTGGACCTTCTCTTGATTTTCTGACCCCTCTGTGTCATCTTTACTGTAAGGATACAGGTTTGAAACATTGAATAAGGGTGATATTCCCACACCATCTGGCTGCTCAATCTCATAGGTGTTTGCATCAAACTTCCTCAAGATCTTACATGGTCTTGTATTTTTCATATTTAACTTAATATATGTTCCCCTAGTGAACCTCTCTTTTCTAAGATGTGCCAGAACCTGATCTCCTACTTCAAATTGAATTTCTCTGCGATGTTGATCAAATCTGCCCTTGTATTCCTGGTTAGAACTCTGCAACTGTCCTCTGATCTGGCTATGGAGCCTCTGCATTTCTACAACAAAATATTATGCTACAACACTTCTAATCTCACTATGTTCCAAGTCTCTCAACTCAGATACTCCCCTGGGTTGCATTCCATACAATATTTGGAATGGGATCTTTCTAGTGCTCTTATTTGGTGAGTCATTGTATGCAAATTTTGCTTGCAGAAGAATCTAATCCCACCGATTATCGTGCTCGGTGACTAGACTCCTCAACAAGTTTCCCAAACTTCTGTTTACCACCTCAGTCTGTCCATCTGTCTGAGGATGAAAGGATGAGCTGAAGGAAAAATCTTTCCCCAACTTCTTTCACAGTGTTCTCTAAAAGTGACCAACAAATTTTGTGTCTCTGTCTGAGACAATGCTTCTGGGTAGGCCGTGAAGTCTTACAAATTCCTTGAAAAACATATTTGCAACATGAGTTCCATCATTGGTCTTCTGGCATGGGATAAAATGTACCATCTTTGAAAATCTATCCACCACCACAAATATGGAATCAAATCCTCTTTGTGTTCTTGGTAGTCCCAATACGAAATCCATGCTTATTGCATCCCAAGGCCTTTCTGGTATTGGCAATGGTTGATACAATCCAATGTTTTGTCTTTTCCCTTTTCATGTTTGCAGATTCTACATCTGTTCACAAACTTTATCACTTTTGTTCTCATACCTGGCCAATAGTATGAACTTCTCAACTGTGCAAATGTTTTTTCATGGCCTAAATGTCCATCGAATCCTCCACTATGATTTTCCTTGAAAATATTATCCCTCATTGAGCATTTTGGTCTGCACAACTGATGTCCTTTGAACAACAATCTCTCTTAAACCATCTACTCTATCCACTGGCTTCTGTCTCTCAGTACAGGGTTTGCACATGCTTCATATGCTTCCTTGAAATCTGTATCATCGCAATACATGTTGTCAGGCTGCTAAATTGTAGCTTTTAAGTGTCCTGAATCACTAAATTGTCAAACCAGGGTTGGTATACTTCGAGCTGATACACAGTATGTGCAGGAAAGCGTCT